>FIZV01001110.1:0-11028 GCA_900050545.1 Trionymus perrisii | reverse complement strand
TTCCAAAAGTAAAAGGCCTATAGCAACCAAAAGTAACATTATAGAGAAACAAAAAAAAAAAAAAAAAAAAACGTTTTTTTCGCATAGCACTTATTTATTCACCACGTTTTAAAGAGGTGAAAAGCAGACGAACTTGGCGGTGAAACAAAATTTAGCATTATCGAAGACATGCGACATGTCATTCCATAATAGGCGTATAGGTCATTGATACTCGAAATTTTGTATAAAGCTGTCGATATCCGGGCGGGAAAAAATTTTCTGGATAGAATTCGCTTTGCCTCTTATACTGACGACACGATGATGGCCGCGTGGTTACTCAATTCATGAATGACAAGTGCCTACTCTATACGTGGTTTATTTATATAAACACGTCGACTGCTCGTATAAAGATAACAACAAACAATTACCTCGCATAGAGCTTTTTATTTTAAAAATGAACGCCCAAAGTGCGTGGGAGTTACTATAGCAATCTAAAGGCCTTATACATACACACGCGTATCCATAAAACCGAATCCTACGCTTGGGCAAGAGGGAAAAAAAATTATAATCTGTGTTTAACTGCCTGCGTCAGGCGCCCTTTGCACCGCTTTCAAGTTCGAATCACCTCTTGCAAATATTTTTTATTATTTTAGAAAAATTTTACACGTACGCTCCAGGGATAAATTTGTACAATAAGTTTAGAGTTTTTTCTTCGACCATCGTTTCAGAGCTTGACTGGCAATTTTTATGAATAAAATCACGCGCTTTGATCTCTCGAATCCCTTGTTCAAGGTCTCCAAGCCGATATACAATTTCATAGGACGCGACATGCTACTGCTGCGCTGTGCTCTTTCACTATGTTTATAATGTTCAGCGAATTCCTTTTCGCGTTCGCCTTTTTAAACGGAATATTTTACATTTAAATAAGACCATTGCGAATTTCGTACACCGTCACCCGCCCAATAGAAACGACATTACTGCTATGGCCAGAAAATATACAATAGAGTTTTATCGCGTATCATCTCGCCTTCACGTCGAACGCGGTGAGATCTGAAAGGCGAAGCTATAGTCATTTCGTCGTACTTTGTGCTGCTAACAGCTCCTCTCTTAAAGCGTATAGATACTCCCGCTGTGCCTAAACCTATTACCTATATTTCTCATTACGAGTCCTCCACCCCGCCCTGGTCCTCGGTATAGCCAGATATGCCGTAAAACCTTTGCCGCGCTGATGTTCTGATGTTCATTGTTGCTCCGCTGGTACCGCTCTTCATTCGCGAGTTCCATGGTGGGTAATTTTAAATGTGTCCTGGCTCGGGTAATCTTCAAATGACCCCGTTGTAACGAGTAAAATGCCATTTTACAAGGTGGCCTGTCTCTCGAGCTCGTTTTGAAAATCGTAACGAGCTGGGCAGAGAATAGAAAAAGGCGATTAAGGTGATGCGTGAAATGGAAGTTCTCGAATTTTTTTTCTATTTAGTTTTTATGTAAGAAACAGATTGTGAACTAGAAAGCGTAAATTTTAGAATTGGAGATGTCCAAAAATTTTACATGATCTCGAATGTATAATATTAAGTAATATTTTGAACTTAGACATCTTATTAATTATGCTTTTTTCAAATTCATCTTTTTCTTCTTTATTTAAAAAAATTAATTTAAAATCTAAGAAAACAATGTTAACGACATATTAAAAATATTCCCTACCTTCCGCGTAAATTGAGATGGCGGCACGCGCACATCAAAGGGAAGTTGGTTACAGAATATACAGTGGTGTCGGTCTTTCATTCGGGTCGGGGGAGGACGGGTGGTGGAACGACCGTTCCACTGGACCTAGGTATAAAAAATTACAATTTTTTCCTTAAAAAAATTAGATATTTTCTATGGAGAGAATTCTTTTTGGAAAAAATTGATTTTTTTTTATTAGCATATTATAAGAATTTACATACCTATTTCTCAAAAATTGAATTTTTTCTCCGAAGAAAGAAAAGAATTGTGATAAGTACCCATGACAAAAAATTTAACAAAAATCAAAAAATCAAAAAACACGTTTCTTACTATAGGTACACAAGAATTTGATTTTTTCACGTTGATTCAAAAAAGTTGAGGTAACTTTTTATTCCAAAAAAAATCATAAATTTTTTACTCCAAAAAATTGTGATTTTTCTTCAAGAAAAAAATAAAAGGTTCTATAAATACAGTTCTATGAGTGTTTTTTATTTTAATTGAAAAATTGAAAAGAATTTTCTCAAAGAAATCAAAACATTTTACTCACTCTTCTACTGAAAAAAAATAGAGAAATTTCTTGAGCGGGCTCCAAAAACCTTGAGATAATTCGAGAAAATTCATAATTTGATTTATTTTTTAAAAATTGAGATATTTTTCCAATAAATGAAAATTTATTTTTCAAAAAACAAATTTTTTTCTCTGCAAGAGTAAGGAGCTTCATTCTTCTAAAAAAAACTGAGAAAAAATAGAAAAACGTTTTCACTTTTTTTTATTTTGAAAAAAATGCATTTTTTTATATCAACTCCAAAAAATATTTAGAAAATTTTTCCTCCAAAAAGTTAAATTTTTCTCCAAGAAAAATGAAAGGTTTTCACTTGGAAATAAAAATGATTTTATTTTTCTATGAAATTAAAAAATATTTTATATTCCAAAAAAATTAAAAGTTTTTAAAATTTTTGTTGATATGCTATAGTATAGGTAGGTTCCATGGCCAGACAAGTTTAGAAATAAAATTTTATAGCCATTTTAAACTTTCATCTTAATTCTACGTGGTCATGGAATCTAGCCTATAGCAGATTACATCTTTTTATGTACGTAGGTAAGGTACATACAATGAAACTGTTGGAAATGTTTTTTTATTACGTAAAAAAAAAAGTTTCTGTTTCACACTAAATGGTATGTACAGACTACGACAATAAAAGTATCTAGTAAGAAATCACCAGCCTGTATACATTTAGCTTTATCTGTAACTTGTTTACTTTACGTAGCGAAATATCACTGCCGATTTACCAAATAAAAAAATCTTATTGCCAAGTGATATGCATCTGGTTCTTTAGTTTAGTCAAAAAGAGCACTTTTATTTCCCTTTCGTTGTTGGAAAAAATACCCACTTGGTTGAGCGACGAAATTTAAAAATGATCGCCCTCTCAGGAGACCTATTAAAAACATCGTACTGAATTGGCTTTTATACTTTCTTTTTTTTCCGGCGCTTATTTATTTCTCAATTTACAGCTGGAAACACGCCGCGCCGTGGTTGAAACGACGAACGAGTACCAAAGTTTCTTCTTAACCGAGTCAAAATTAAAATTACTTAGGTCTAGGTGTCTCTACCTACCTACTTATTTATTTTTCTTTCTTAACTTTTCATTATTTTTTCAATTTTTTAATATTAATAACACTATCGTGGGAATTTTTTTAATTTTTCAATATCTTCCATGGGAATTTTTTGATTTTTAATTTAGTAACTTTTCAATATAGGTAAGTAATAAATGTATTGAAAACTTGAAGAATTAAAGATTTTAAAAAATCCGTGGAAGTGTCATTAATATAGAATATTGAAAAATAGTTGTACTGACTTTTCGTTGAAGAACTCGGATTTACGGGCTGTCCCTCTAAAACTATCAGAGAACTTTTAACTGCGAAAATGGCAACATTGGGCCTCTCAATGTTACTGTCACAGCCAAAAAAAAAAAAACAAAAAAAAAAACAGTTCCATAATTTTGGAGTTACGACCTCTTAGTATCGGAAAGACGATATTATGTCGTTTGCAATATTTTCGACGGCGCCGAGTTCGAATATCGACTCCTTTTTTAGTGAATTACCTATACATTGTAGGGGGGACACCCCTCTTAACGCCCACTATGCCCCCTGAATTTCCAAGAAATTGTAGAAGTGCCAAAAAATATAAGTTTAAGGTACTTGGGACACTTTGAAGGTTCAGGTGCTCCAAAATTTTCAACATAACAAAAATTTTGGGCACATCACTCCCTCAAAGTGCCCCAAGTACCTCAACCCTTAATATGAAATTATTATATTTTTTATTTCCATTATTTAGTCGAAGAAATTCTGAAAAAAATTGAATTTTTATTGTATTTTTGAAAATTTTGGGACACATGAATTCTTCAAAGTGCCGCAAGTGCCTTAAACCCTCATTATGGTTCTATTATTCATTTTCGTTGGTTATTAAGAAAAATTTGTAAAAGAAGTCAAATTTTCGTTGCTTTAAAAATTTGGGGCCCATGACCATCACCCAAGTGCCCTTCTGGGTGTCTTCAAACGCTCAAAATTATTTATCGAAGTTCGCCTCGCATGTATTTTTAGGTTTTGGGGTGAAAAAAGTGAATGTGTTCACATTAATAGGTAGGCACATAACTTTTTTTGCTCTTCTCAAAAAGTAATATTGTTCTACGTAATTTTGTAATTTTCATGGTTTGCTTTCGTTCATTGACTATTTGAGCTTTAAATTATCAATGAACACCAGTGAGACTTTTAAATTACAAAGTTTCGTCAAAATGATAGGTACCTACATGAAACAGGTGTAACTATTTAATAGGAACGAAGTATGTTATGTGATAACCCCCCCCCCCCAAATGAAGGAGCTGCAGACGTTTTGAAAATCGGAAAGTTATTTTCTTTTTTAAAGTTTAAAGTTCTCTTGCGCTTTCATTTTCTAAGGCAGGCAAAAAATGCCAAGAGCAAAAATAGAAGGTCTATGTTTTTTGGTATGTAGGTACTTACTAGTTACTACTTAGTATGCATAATTATGCCCAACGAAAAATTACTTTTTCTTAATTTCATTTTATCGTGTTCCTTCAATTTTTAAGATATGCAACTTGTTTACACATTATTTTGTGTTCCTTATGGTTTGTCTACTCACCGAAAGCAAGGAACTACAGCTGTATGAAACACTCTGCGAAGAGGAAAAAAATCTGCGCTAAAATATCACATATTAAGTCTTCAAAAATTATACGGGGTGAAGGTATTTCCAGTAAAATTTTAGATTTGCATTTTACGACTTTACACAGAGATAAAATTGTGCATGAAAAAGAAAGGAGCCAGTAAACTTGATCACGCCTAAACAATAATAACAACCTTTACGGAGGTATTTCATAAAATTGTAAAAATAGGATTGCCGAATTTAAAACTCTGCGAGTGAGTAAAGAGTCAGAGACTTAATGTACCATTGCCTTTCTTTTTCTTTTTGTCTAAAAAATGAATAAATTTTATTATTTCAAATCGAGGTGATTCAAATAACATGTAAAAAACCTAAAAAGAAAGTTGTGCAATTTCATGCAACGTAAAATTCCTTTTGAAAAATAGTACCTACCTAAGTACCTATCTACTGCGCACTAAAAGAAATGATTTATTTTACATGCCAAAGTACTTCCTTGTAGGTAAAAACGTAGGTACAGTATTTCTGAAAACGAAACGTAAAATTTTCGATAGGTACCTATATATTTTTTTTACAATTAAAACGAAATTCAGAAACATTCCTATCGTATTTATTCGCTAGCGGCAATCAATTCACTTTTGCTAGAATAGTAAAAAACGATTCAAACCAATAAGGCGCCTAAAATTAATTAGCCGTAAACATTTTCTCCAACTTTTTCGCCCTAGTAATTTTAAGCATTTGAATTTTGGCGGGAATTTGGCAAAATTATATTCCTAGAAGTAGTTTCCATTTAAGATATTCGTTCGTTTATGCAACAGTTTAAATAGAATTATGTTTTGTTCGTGAATTAGCAGCAATCCAGGGTTTAGCTGTATTACGACAGAGTGACTTTTTTCGACGTACAAAAATAGTTTACGAATGGATATACTAATACTTGAATTTAATTAAAATTTATTTTCGTTCAAATCTTGATAATCAGGTAATAAATGTTTAAACAAATCAGAACAAATTGAGAAATGCGTTCTCAAAAAAAATTCAACATTGCATAGGTATTTTATTTTTTTATTCAGTCGGGTACCTATCGTACCTACCTAGCCGTTTTCATGGATGGATAAATTGGCATGATGAAATTGCGTTCAACATTAAATTCAGCCGGTTTTTATTTTATTTTTTTGTAAGCAGTTGCTATTGTACGACCGTAGCAATGGTTTTTTTGTGATGACGCGCGACGATGCTGAAATTGAGTTAGGCAGGGTGCTTAAATTCTTTCATTTTGCGAGACAAATTTTATTTATTTTTGGTAGTACTCCGGGGAATATACGAGTAATATTGATACCTACTGGACGTATAAAGAAAATGTTTGCACAAACGATACTTGCCATTTCCGATTTCTTCTATTAGGTATGCTCACCAGTCCTATACTCCCAAGCCGATCTGTTTCAAAGACCATGAACTAAAAATACCAATAATTTTGAATTTATTTGTTTGTCGTGAAACTAATTTATCTTCTTGGAAATAATTTGACAAGGTCAGAAACTTCTGTACAATATTAAAACTAATTTTAACAAATTTTAGCGAAGTAGTAAAAATTTTATACGAAATCAAATTATTCGAAATGAAAAATTGAACGTCGAAATTTCGTGAAAAATTTGTAGCACATTTTTATTTTTTATTTTAGAACAATTTTATACGCGACTGAATTTGTAATTTTCGTACATTAAAATAAAAAAAAAGTTGAATTACAATGTCTGTAATAATTTTTCATTCCATGATTCCACTTGGGTCTGATGGACAAATTATTCCATATGAATTTGTGTATAGGACAGCTATAGTATGGCAATTCAATCAAACGTATCTACATAATAGGTAGTTAGGTACATACGTGTAGTGTACCTAATACCTATAGATCACTAATGCACGTGTGTAGGTTAGGTACGTAATACGTAGTATGCAATGCACTATGCAGATTGTATAAATGTTAACTATTAGCCATTGGCAATGTGCTTCGCTCTATCATCAACCAAAATGGAATTCAACATCAATATTACATGAGAACCGCGACAATTATTAACAATTCATCGTGAAGCTCGGAAAGCGAATAACGTCTTACACATAAATGAAGCAAACTAACTGTATTAAACAATCTCTGCCAAATAATCGATATTTCTCGTACAACTGAATATATTATCTAGTTCGTTAGAAAATCAGACCAGACATTATAGGTACCTATTTATAAAATGCATTGAACCAACTAAATTTCTTATCTCGTTCTAATTTTAATATCAGGGTTTTTTGCCAAATGCCAATTTAAAAACATCTCGTTGTATTGCGCTACTTTAGAAAATCAATCGAGACGTTTATTATCTTATTGATAATGTAATTTAGATCTAAACATGTGAGCCAAACTAAAATTTTTTTGTATTTTAATTTTTCTGATTTAGGTATGTGAAAAGAAAATGGGACTTACCTACCTAATTATAAGATAACCAAAAATATATGCTAATTCAGCTGAAATATTTTCTTATAAAACATAGATGGGTAGGTATATCATTTTCTTTTTTTTTTCTTTTTGGATCTTGAAACACAAGATAGTACTCACAAAGTCGATCGTTTTAAAAACGAAAAAAAGTCATACCGATAAGTATAGGTTATAATCACCTACCTACTAAATTTTTCGTCAAATTAAAAAAAAAAAAAAATTATTCAAACTTTTTAATTTTTTTCATTGAAAAAAAAAAAAAAAAAAAATTCAATAATTAGTACTTACCTATATCTACCAATTTTTGAATTTTGAAAAAAAATTAGGTTCATTTGCTATTTATCATCTTTTATTTTTTCTTAAATCCATGTAAGATCGGCCATGCGCACGTTGCGACCTTGAGGGCCGGTTGCACCATCGTGAGTTAAACTTGGATCAGCTTGAACTCGAGTTAAATTAAATATTTCTGTTGCATAAAACAAGAGTTGGGGCTAACTCTCTGTTGATCCGGGATCAACTTTACCCACCGATTTCGCAGGGTTAAACTCGGATCACAGTAAATTCATTTTCATTTTATAACAAGAAGTTTTGATCGTGGGTTAAAGTTACTCATGATAGTGCAACCGGCCCTAAGTCTCCCGATTTTGTTCGATTTTTTTTACGAGTTTCTCTCATTCCTAAAGTAAAAAAATCACCGTTGTTTTGCCCCTAGCATCATTCTTTTTTTGGAGGGTGCCACTGAGAGAACTGCATAGTAATTTGTACAAAAAAATGTAGTAAAGTTGCCGCAGTCGCAAATTTTAATATTATTTACCTACTAAGTAAAATGTAGTACCTATCTAATATAGTAAAATGTACTATGTTTTATAGTACATTTTACCATATTAGATAGTAAAATGATAATTTTACCATAAACATAGTACATTTA
This sequence comes from Trionymus perrisii, assembly GCA_900050545.1. Lineage (NCBI taxonomy): Eukaryota > Metazoa > Arthropoda > Insecta > Hemiptera > Pseudococcidae > Trionymus > Trionymus perrisii. The sequence continues at coordinate 2,748 of FIZV01001110.1, read as the reverse complement.
CCAGTTTAGATACCTAGTAAATAATTTACCAATATTTGCGACTGCGGCAACTTTACTGCATTTTTTGGTATATCTTACCACAAAAATTTCTCTCAGTGTACAACTATAGGTTTGCATTTTTTGAAAAAAGTACATCCTACAACTGTAGGATTGCAATTTTTGGAAAAGTTAAATCCAACAACTGTAGCTAAACCAAACCTGCACTTAACTTCATCTAATTAGAGACAGGCGTTTAAGGAATAAAAAATTGACTCAAAACTTAACGAACTTAACTTCACGCAATCAAAGACAGGCGTCTAATTAATAAAAAATAGACTCCAAACCTAACCTGAACTTAACTTAACCTAATCGATGATGGCACCTATTTCCGTGAATACAGTAATTCCCGTAATTCTCAGTTTTCTTTTATAGGGTGGCCTTTTGACGCTATGCATAATCTGTCATTTACAAATTATAAATTATCATCATTTTTCTTGTGAGACTGGTCATTTGCCAGGGTGGTCTTTTGACGCTGTGCATCTGTGAGCGTGCTCACGTCAATCAAAGGATTTCCCACTTTCCCCCATTTCTTTTTCAGTTTTTCATAATTCATAAATTATTGAAATAAAAAAGAACGATATCGCTCCTACTTTCTCTTTTAATGTGAATACTGGATGTGAAAATAGTCAAGAACGGGTTCTTATACTCGTAATTACGTAGTAATTACTTGTTAACGATGTTTATTGTTGTCGGTCGAATTTTCTCAAAATTGTTATTATTTTTTCATTTCAACGGAATTGCGATGATGGATGAATGGATGATAAATTGATAATTGTGACAAGAATGGTAGAGAGGAGTGTAAGTGAACCTAATGATCTTATGAAATGTTAATTAATTCAAAGACTAATTCTACCATGGTTTTGATGTATATGTAAAAAAAAACCAGAACGCAAAAATCTGCAATAGTCACACCTAGAATTTTCGTAGGAGAATTCGTCTAAAATAAAATTTGAAGAAAAACGAAGGTATACGATAATTGTCGAAAACATCCGAAGTACGCCGTCATCAATTTCCTTATCAAAAAATAATTCTCGCATCGCACGATATTTTTCACTTGTGTGTTTCGAAACTAGCAAACTGCTTAATTTATGTGTGCATTTTGTCCATAAAAGTTTAAATTATTCGTTATAATTACCACTTAACATTTCCAACGTGATTTTCGTATCGTTTGTGAATAGAATGTCAATTCAACCTGGCGCGTATTTTGCTCATTCAACGTACTAAGGTAAACTTCTTCACTTCATGTTTGTTTGGCCGAAGTAACAATTAGTTTTACAATAAAAATAATTTTCACACTGCAGGCTCAATCGTTTGAGAATAATTACCTCGAGATTCGTTCACGACATCTATTCGAATAGTTAACTCGAAATGGACGATCTTCTACAATGCGAATCGTGGGCATTGGATAAATCCGATCTGAACAATTCGCCTCCCAGTAATTCGAAAAGTACGGCCGACAAATCACCAAACAACGCGCCGGTAGCGGATAGCTGGTGCGAGACGGAAGTGAAATTCAAAAAATGCAGCCACATTTGGACGATCAACCACTACCGATATTTCCACGACGAACGTGGCGAGCTTCTGTTATCTTCCATGTTCTCGGCAGCCACTGCCGAAAAGTACGAGTGGATTTTGGTGCTTTATCCGAAATGTAAAAACGACACAAATTACATCTCTTTGTACTTGGGATTGAAGCAAACGAGCGGAGATTACGACGAGTTATTCGTCAAGTTTAAATTCTCCGTATTGGATGCCGAACGAAACCAGATGCATAGTTTGAATAGTAATCTGCGTAAATTTACCCAAGTTTCTAAGTCTATGGGTTATCCGAGATACCTGGAGAGGAACTATTTATTCGATAAAAGCGAACAGTTGTTGCCCGACGATAAACTAACCATTTATTGCGAGGTTACTTTCGCCAAAGCGACCGATGTTTGCTTCAGCTGGGGCCAGTTGAATGGATCGCAGTTGAAACCTACCGAGTGTAATTTATCCGATAATTTACATAGTTTAGTTTTAAACGACGAATTGAGCGATGTCAAGTTTAAAATCAAAGGCAAGGATTTGCCAGCTCATAAAGCTATATTAGCTGCCCGCAGTCCCGTATTCGCAGCTATGTTTAAACACGATATGCAAGAACGAACTAGCAATTGTATCGAAATCAAAGATATAGATCAGCCTATTTTCGAAGAACTTTTACATTACATATACACCGGAAAATCTCCGAGATTGAAAGAACTAGCACCTAGATTACTCGCCGCAGCCGACAAATACGATGTAAATAGATTGAAAGCCATCTGCGAAGAATCTTTATGCGCCGAGTTATCGTTGAAGAACGTCACCGAATATTTAGTATTGGGCGATCTTTATCGAGCCGAAAGGTTGAAACTTCAGGCTACCCATTACGTTAGGAATTATGCTTCGAGTATTATGAATACTGCGGCGTGGAAGAAGGCTATTTCCATGTATCCTCATATTGCCAACGATATCTGTAAAACCATCATTTTACACGAAGGACCACCTCATAAACGACAACGCACCGCTTGACGTTTTCCCATATTCATTTGTGATATGTTTCGTTTTATTACCCTCGTACGATTACGTCAGCTTTATGTAGTGTAGAATTGTTTTACTCTTGAAAATTTATTTTTATTTTTTTTTTTGTTTTTTCCAAATAAAATAAAATCTTGAAATATTGAACGATTTGGA
>FIZV01001100.1:0-13285 GCA_900050545.1 Trionymus perrisii | reverse complement strand
AAAAAAATTCTATTTTTTTTTATTTAAAAAAATTAAGAGATTTGTTTGTTCAAAAAATGAAAATTTTCTGTACCGGAAAAATAAGAAATTTCTTTACACTAGAAAAATTAAAAAAGTTATACCGATTCTCCAAAAAAAGAGAACGATTTAAAAAAGAACTGTTTTCCTAATGTAAAAGACTTCTTCTCCAATAATTTGATCAAAAACATTTTTACTCTGAAAAATAATGTTTTTTTTTATTAGAAAAAAAATTGGAATTTTTTCACCAAAAATCAATAAAGACATATATTTTTACATTAAAAAGACTTTTTCTCCAATAATTGACCAAAAAACATTTTTACTCTGAAAAATAATTTTTTTTTTATTTTAAAAATATTTGAAATTTTTATACCAAAAATCAATAAAGACATATATTTTTTACATTAAAGGATTTGAGATTTTTTCATCCCAAAAAATTGATTTTTTTCATTAAGAAATTTTCGTATTCCAAAAAATGAGAATTTACTTATTCACTACCAAAAAAATCAAGAAATTTTTCATCCTGAATCGTTTGATTTTTTTTATGAGTTACCTAGTTATTCGAACCGAGAGTAATTATAATGGAGAAAAGTTCTGAGAGCATGCTAATTGAAATTTTTTTTCGGGGCCAAAATATTTTTTACCCTTCTTAATTTTTTTCAAAAACACGAAGAATTTTTTTTATTCCGACTACAAAAGATTTGGATATTTTTCATTCAAAGGCAATTCAAAAAATTTTTCTCCAAAATAATTATGAGATTTTTTTCTTCGCAAATTAATAATTGAGAAATACCTACTTATTTTTAGCTCAAAAATTAAAAGACCCTTCCCCTTTTATACCAAAAATTTGATAAGTTTTTTAATAAACAAATTTTAATAGGTGGTGAATATTTAATAATTCTTGAATTTTCGGAGTTTTCTAGAGTGCAGCTTATTTCACATTTTCAACTTTGTGTGTAGTTTGAGCATCGGAGCTAGCTCGTTACCGAAGTATCTACCTATTTTTTTCAAGGATGCATATCTTCATAAATTAAATCACGCAACTCTCCTAGCTCGTAAATTTCATCTAAAAGCCACCATAATTCTATAAGCTATAACGACAACGTAAGCTGCTTTTGAATGAGAACGCTTACCTTCATTTTGCTTCTATCTCATGTAAACTTTTCCAGTAAAACTTTACAATCAATTTCACACGTTTAATTATTAGTGAAAATCTATGAAGCTTATTGGCTTTAGAACGCAATTCTACGGAGCCCAACATGTACCAAACTTGCTGAGAAAGAGTTTCGCATTTGTAAAAATTTTACAAAAGTAGGTGAGTACGAATCATTTCGAAGTTGATTAAGAAAAAAATTGAAAAGATTTCTAACGAGACGAGACTGAGAAATTAAGTCGACTTTTTCCCAATTTAATAAATATTCGTTGAGTTATCGCCTCCCCCATTGACAAAATTGAGCAATTGAATTTCTCGTTTAAGAAATCCTATCTTGCAACTAGTTACAAATAACTTTTACTCGTAGAAAAACTTCAATGAACCAAAAACCATTTACAAAACTGTATACTTAAGTCATTTATTCTTGTTTACAATTACATCAAGATGGATTTTTCTTTCTTTACATGGAAACAAGAAAAAAAGAGCGTATAATACAAAAAAAATGGTTTTAATAATAAATCATACAAATTTTTTGTACATAATGAAAATAATATGTTCAAGACAAAAATCCAATTCACCGGGCGAGGAATCGTTAATGATAAAAAAGGCATCGCTTTAAAATGACTTCAAAAATCTTACCGCAGAAATCAAACATGTCCCGACTTGGATTTTCAATAAGCGTATTTCGTTTTTATCGCACATTTTGAGCTACCACAAACCTTCATTCCGGCAAGTAGGTAAATCGACAAGCCCGCAGAATTACAACCTACACATTAACCAAGTTCGTGTCTTGCGTCGAAATAAGTACAATATGTTCTCCATTTCCATGTAAAAAAAAACAAAAACAAAAACAAATCGAATCTTAAAACCAGATAAAACATCTCGATGGAAACTTTCCGACAAAAGCTAATAAATAATCGATTTTCTCAAGACACGAACTTTCTTCAATTTATCCGAACGAAATGTATCAAAAAAATATTCTATTGAATAAGAAATTTTGAACGAATGACGCGTCGGCTTCGAAGACTATTCAGATCAAATGATGCGTGAATATTCTGTCATATTCTATCGTCCGTGTTTTATCATGTTGTCGTTAGAATTTAACTCGATTAAAAAAAATAAAAAAAAAATGAAAGAAGTAGATAATAAAAGAGAAAAACGAAAACACATGTAAAATAACAATGAAACGTTTCAACAACATTTTTCAAACATTAACTATTACATAACGAAAAAAATAAACTGTTCTTCTGTTTTCCACTTTAAAATTCTTCCAAACGTGACATAATACGTTAATTTTAGTACTTTCTTATCACAGATAATTTTACACAACAAATATATAAAAATCCTGTACAATACTTTTTCGTATTACAATACAAAATAAAAAGAGGATAAATATTTCTACGCGAAGGAAATTAAATTAATAATTAACACGCGACAAAAGAAAAATAATAAATGCTAAAATCTGAAAAATCATCATTTCTCTGGTGTATTAAAAATCATAGAAATGAAAAAAAATCAACACCTATTCTATTGCGTAATTAACAGTGTACAACAAAAGGTAGTAACACGTTCATCTCTCGCTCCAAAGAACACATCTCATACGTCTCCGGTATCTGCGGGTTCGATTTATACAAATTTCATTAAAGTTGTATAAACACCGAGAAAGGAAAATACGTGAGAAAAAAATAGCGATGCCAGTTTTTAATTTGAAAAGTAACTTTTTTCCAGTAGTATTTCCTGTTTGTTTTTTTTCCTTTCCTTAAATAACTATTATTACGTATATGCTCGTCGCTTCTACGTTACACATGTGCAATTTAATACAAATCTTCTCCACAGTCTCGATCTCCAATATTGATACGATCTGCAGCCGCTGTTACGTTAAATCCTAGTAACGCGTTATCTACTCGCAGTATTTTTTTCTTTCCTTTTTTCACCTTTCCCTGTAACAAATGAAACGAAATTCCGTTCAAGATACGGCCTATGGTAGTCGAACTAAATCCACAAAAGCACACCAATGCGGAGTGTACAACACGAATAAATCCCAAGAATAAAAAATTTTCGCCTATTATATCGAATACGTGTGAGATGAATTTTTCAATACGTATGGGCAGCTATTCGGCAGATGTTTTTAACAACGGATACGTCACGAGTGTTAATTAGAATAGCCGCAAGAGGAAGTTAGTATAGGCATCTAAAAATTCCACCCTACAAAAAAATTTACAAACCTTTACTTCTGTAAATTCCATAGAATTTTGCTTACTAGCTGGCTGTTTGGTGGTAGTTTTACTAGCAGACGAGCCACTATCTTCGGTTTTCTTTTTCGATTTCTTGACACCGGCTACAGACGTGATCGACGTGCTCGACATTATAAATGAACCCGACGATCCAGACACCAACAGAGAGCGCCTTTCTAGAAACTGTTTAACGAAATTCTTTGCTTCTTTTCCATCGCCCAAGTAGTCAGTCGCGTATTCCATAACATCGTCTGGATCTTCGACGTCTCGTAAAAACGTGATGAAAGTCGGAACTAGAAAAGCAAAAGATTATGTTCTCAAATCACATTCGACGAAATTCAAGTAAAATGTGTTTCATAGGTGGTGTAGTTCCTTCCACTAGGAGAATATGCAACCCACATAGACCAAAAGATATTATCTATTATCTGCATTACAAGGTGCATATGTGAAAAATTTAAGGGCAAGAGGATTTTTCAAGTTGCCTAATCACCCGGCGGAAGGGACTACACAAGCTGTGAAGCACCCTATAGGTTTCGATTTCGAACTCACCATCAACAGCAGGTTTTAAACCAGAAAGCGCTTTAACTCCCCATTTGGATAATTCGTCGTTTTTGGTCGCGACGGTAACTGCGGGAGCGGCCTTCTTCGAGTCTTCTTTTTTAGGCTTGGTTTTGGCAACATTGCCGGTCGCTTTCTCCTGCTGTTGTTGCGACGCGGACGAATTAATACTATTGCTTGCAGATCGGTTAGTATTCGAGGTACTGGCAGTGCTTGTTTGCGATTTGGTCGCAGCAGCGTTGTTCGCGATATTCGAAGCGGCACGCGATGGTTCATTCCACGCTTTAGATGGTACCGATAGCTCGCTTCGACTATTCGCTAGAGCTGTAATCGAAATAAGCGAACGAATAAATTAAAATAACGCAGGTAATGAGTAGTTAAAATCGATTACTTTGAACCAACCTGTTGGTGCTGGTGGCGAAGGTGACGCCCAAGTGGGCGAATTCTTCCAAGGTACAGATTGTGAATTCCATATATTGCCGGAGGCATTTTCTTTGGCAGCAAGAGCCGCCGCTGCTGCGGCTTGCTGTTGTTGTAACAATCGTTCGGCTTTCTCACGTTCGATTTGCTACGGGTCAAAATGCGAAAATTAAAATCACACCATTTACAATGTTTCAAAATGAAAAAACATTTTCAAAATATTACTTTCGCTAATTGTTTCTGCTCTTCAGCTTGAATTTCAGCCAGTGATTTAACATTTGGTACTTTCTTCTGGTCAGCCCAAGCGTTCACCGGAGCTTTTTCTTTCTTTTTCTTTTCCTAATTAGAGGGAAAAAGTTCGATAGTAAAAATTGTCCAAGAGTATTTTCTAAATCGAGTTCATTCGTACTGACCTTTTTCTCAGGTTCGCCGTTCTTCTGATTTTGTTGTGTAGGAACCGAAGGCGACGATTTCGATTTGGAAATTGGTTTATTACCTGTTTGTCGGTCTTGTTCAGTCGCGCGATTCGCTTCAGCATTTTGTTTTCGATTTTCGTCGGACGACTGCGATTTAGCGGATTTATTCGACAAGGTACTATTTTGTTTAGCTATTTTGGGCACCGAGTCGGTTGATCTGTTTTGATCGTGATCGTTGATCGACGACGGAATGGATTTCAATGAAGATTTATTGCCACCGGATGCGTGTAATTGTTGTTCTTTGAGACGACGCAGCGATTCGGCTTGTTTACGTTGTACTTCTTCGGTTTCTTTGCGTTTTTGATCTTGTCTGAAAAACAGAATTTGTTAAAATTATCCAATTGAAGGAAGAATAAACAGCGCAGAAAGAGCCTTACTTTTTCTTATCGTCGTCTACTTTCTTTTTCTCTTTGTTATCATCCTTTCTTCGTTTTTCGTCTTCTTTACGACGACGCTCTTCTTCTTTTCTTTTGGCATCCTGCGATAAATATTTCGGTAACGTTAATCGTTTCGATTTAGCGTCCGAGGATTTCACGTCGTCTTACCTCGACAGCCTTTTTACGTTTTTCGTCTTCGAGTTTCTTAAGTCTTTCTTCTTCCTGTAATTGTCTCATACGTTTTTCTTCTTCTTTTTGTTTCTTCTCTTCCAATTTTTTCTTTTCTTCGGCTGTTTTTCTGAGCAATTCTTCTTGTTGTAGTCTAATTTCTTCTTGTTTTCTAAACCAGCAGAATATGGTTTCAATTTTGAACAATCGGAATAATTTTTGAGAGTAAAGAAATCGATCAAGATTTCAACACTAGTTAGATTTCAAATATATTTTATACTCACTTCAGTTCTAAAAGTTTTCCACTGTTTTCAATCTCTTTTCTGGTATCTTCGTGTTTTTTATCTTTCATTAGCGATTCCTACAACAGAGTTGATAATTAGTTAAATAAAAATTCTTGAAAACGCAAGGTTGTCATGATACCCAAAAATATCGAATCTTAGTGATATCATAATATATCAGACTATTGCAGTATCGATACGACATCATGACATCTTTGCGAAAACGACACGTGCAAACAATCAACATTCAAAACCAGCTCACAATTATCTGTTGTTCGGTTTTCATCGGTGGTACTCCATCGGCGGTCCATAGTCCGTTATTAACGGCAGCACTGGCAGGTCCAATACGTCCAACTTGCGACAACCAATGTTGCGGATTGAAGGCGTTATTATTTAATAAAGGCACAGCCGATGGCGTCGTCGATGTACTCGGTCCCCACACTGAATCAACCTGTAAAATTAATTCGTACGTTAGCGAGTATTACACACTAACACGAAATATCGCTTTCGTCAAAAACCATCCTACCTTGGCTGGTTTTTCCGTCGAGACTCCTAATTGCTTAAGTAAATTATGAATTGGATTACTAGATTGAGTATCTTCGTTGATAGTATTCTGCGCCGTGATGGATTGCGAAACAGTATTTGGCAACGGAACTTGTGGTATATTTCCTCCTTGAGGTTGAACTGCTGTACCTTGATTCGAATTTTGCATATTCATCTTGACAACAAGTTGTTGTAACGGATCGAGCTGATGGAGTAAATTCGCCGGCATTCTATCCGATTTTAAATCCTGTTAAACAAGCAGAAAATACCTTCTTCAGTAACTGAACCCATTCACGAGACAATTCAACACAAAATCAACCAACTAACCTGATTAGATGCTGGCGATTGTACTTGTTGCTGCTGCTGATGTTGTAGTTGTTGATGCAAGTGTATTTGCTGTTGTAGGTGATGGTGTTGTTGAGTTTGTTGTTGTTGTTGCTGCTGCTGCTGCTGCTGTTGTTGTTGTTGTTGTTGTTGTTGTTGCTGCTGCTGCTGTTGTTGTTGCTGCATTTGAGAAAGTAATAATACTAAAGCTGGATTACTACTAGGTACGTTTTGCTGCATTGGAGGATGCACATAGTTAGGAATTAACGGTACGGAAGGTTGAGGGACGGTGACTTGTGGTATCGCAGCGGCATTCACATCAGCATTGCTGTTGACGTGTTGTACGATAAGCTGTAAAACAGAAGATAAAGTATACGCCTTTTAGTGTTGAAAATTTCAATACAACATCGTACCCTTTGTTGTTCGAGAGGAGTGAGCGTTTTCCAACGGTCGGACTGCGATAAATGACGAATAGCATTTTGGACGGCTAAATCTTGCTGTTGTCTGCGGGAAAAAAAGGGTAACCATTAGTTTACAGATTTTTAAATTATAAATTGAACGAATGAACATGAATCAAAATCGTCTACCGAGCGAGAAGGGAACGGTATTGAAGCTGTTGTTGGTAATATAATAAATCATCTGGTGGCATACTCATCGAAGGAACTGCACTGGGAGTCGAATTTAACGAAGCAGCTGGAGGCGGTGGGCGGTAATTCTGTAATATAACGAACAATCCACTTTTATAGGAAATGTTTTTTTCCTTTTGATTTTTAGTTTAGAACTTAAATGTTATCGGACTCTGCTTACGTTGATATTTTGCAAAGTAATGATATCAAATGGTGCTCCATTATATAAAGTAACTAGATCATGAAGAGGATAATACTGCGTTTCACAAGCTCTTCGCACAAGTAAGGATTTATCATGGAAATACCCTAATCTGTACCATTCGGCCATTTCAGTGCTTGTAAATGGGCCTACGATAGATGATACAAAGTTAATTTTTTTCTTTTCGCAGCTCGCAGAGTACCCAAAAAAATTTAACGTACCTTGCATGCACCCTTGAGGATCTCTATAGTACCATTTGTTGATACTCTCGAGTCTTTTTATCGCGTCTACGTTTCCTTCTTCTTCCATGATTTTGGACACCACGTCGACAACTATGCCGTCCAGGTCTTCTTCCTTACCTTTCATTCTAATATTTGGCGATGCGATATTGAAGCCTGGAAGAATTTCGGTCGTTATTAAAGATACTTGGACCTCAATAAATTGATAATTTCATCAACACATACCATGCATGGCATTAAGAGGATCAACAATTGAAGCCGATTTACTACGTTCCAAGTTTTCTTTAGAATTCATCATTGTTATAGTATTATTGACAATATCTGCTGGTGACATAATTAACTTGCTTTCTACATTATTCACGTTGGAGTTGGGGAGATTCTGATAGTTTGAAACGTTCATAGACATAACAGGATTGTTTTCGTTATGATTCATGGAAAAATCTGCAAAGAAAAAAAATATCAGTAACAATCAGTATTCCTTCTCTTTTTTTTTATCTTTCATCAACTAACCGGAATCATATGCAGTTCGAGACCTATTCAACATATCGATACCGCTTTGCGCCTGGGTATGGGACATGTCATGTTGTAGTTTCTGCGTATGACTAGATTTCAGCGCATTGGTCAGCGCATTGGGCATTTCTTTAGTTACATTCGGATGTAAATTAGAATAACCATCGACCGAGGTTGGTGCCGGAGATTGTGACTGCATCATGGATTTTTGTAAATGTTGCGGTAAACTTTGAGAATTATTCAAATTTGGCGATTCTCCGCGAATCAGAGATGACGACGTAGGAGATGGTGTCGAATTCAACTTGGAAAAATCAAGATCCTTAGATTTAGCACTTTCATTGATAGCCGGAGAAGGAGACTTTTCTTTCATTGTTTCTAATCACAAATCGAAGAAAAAAAAATTAACCACAAAAATTAAAATTGTTACTCAATTTAAGAAATATTTTTACCTTTATTTTTCTTCTGCTCATGCGTAAGTTTCTGATCTACCCTGATAGCGCGATTTTCGTCTATTTTATGATCGTTTCTTTTATTCGATATTTTATCCAACTCATTAATGGGTTTCTCTCTTCTATCCTGTAAAAGAAACCAGTATGTATCAGTACAAGTTCGAAACTGTGCAGAAATCAAAAGCTTCGTAGCACTAACATGTTCTTCATCGTCTGAATTTGACCCGTGGAACGCTCCTGACGAATCAAATGACCCGCCACCTTCGCTCGGGCTTTCGGTCGCCCATTCCGGTAAACTATCTTCTCTACCTTCAGAATTTCTTCTATTGGGATGACCCGATACGTGCATACTGACTACACGTGACATCCATCTACGATCTTTACCCGGTTCTGGTCCATCTTGATCTTTCTCTTTTTCTCTATCTCTTTCGCCACCTTCTCTCCAATTGGTGTAACCTGCAACAGAGCCAGATTAGAAATTATTTTTTATACGAATCGCTGTTTTTGTTTGTATTTCACGCATGTCACATTAGTTTCGATCAGAAAACTATTCAAAATCATTACCACATCATAAGTAGCAAATACAACAAAATTCAGTCATCATGTGAAAAAAATTAAAATAAAAGAAACAAATTCAGAATAATTTGTCGTCATTTTTAAATCAAGAGTAGCAAATACTCAAAAATTTTCATAACAATCATCATCAAATGCAGCCTTGTTAAATAACTCATAAATTTCCACGTTTTTAAAAAAATATATCGAATAGTCAGAATAATTTGTCATCATTTATCAATCAAGAGTAGCAAATACTCAAAAATTCTCTAACAATCATCATCAAATGCAGCCTTTTCAAATAACTCATACATTTCCCAGTTTTTAAAAAAAAATATCGAATAGTCAGAATAATTCGTCATCATTAATCAATCAAGAGTAGCAAATACTCTATAATTTCCATGATAATCATCATATAATTACAACTATCTGATTTGTAAGTTGGATTTTATAGGACATGAAACAATTCAAGCACATGATATTTTTTCAGAGTTGCAAATACTCCATATGAATCAATAATTATAATTGTTAGAGAAAACTTGTAAAATCAAGTGATACAAGTTATTTATAACTTTCCAACAATTTAGAAGGATTCTTGACAAAATAAGTTTAAAATGAAAGACTTACACGCTAGTTTTACAACACGCATCAGTGCAATTTCGTCATCACTTCAATATCAAGAGTAGCAAATACTCTAATTGGTAAATTCATCACATTGCGTAAAAAGTAATAAAGAGTAATCCATCGAAGCCTTACCTCTACCATGCCTAGTGGATCTCCACGTATCGTCGTCATCTTTGGCAGGCCTTCTACGCCAATTCGTATCTTCTCTAGACGTAGTTGTTCTCATAGAAGAACCAAAATCTTTTCTAGGACTCGTAGATAAGCCATTTTCGACATTATTGGTATAACCATTCCAATCATTATACTCTACGTTTCCATTACGTTCTGTCCAAGTTCGTTCACTGGTATGGCTCTATAAGAAATTGATAACAATTAATCAAGAAATACTCAAGATTCAAGGCGTAATCGTGGAATCATAACATACTTGACTTCTATCGAAAATACGTGGTCTCCCGAAGGTGGTATTAGGATGTGAACTATCGGTACTGTCTTCCGAATAATTTCTATTATTATAATGATAAGATCCTCTTGTACCTCGACCTCTCCCCCTATCAACGGAAGTGCCTCGACCTCTAGCCAACCCTGGACCGCCTCCCATTGGACTCATGTTTGTCAACGTACCAGGTATGGATTTACTTATTCCGCGTATATTCGTATCGTGAGTAGCGTTACTGTTCCATATACGCTGTAAAATTAATCAAAGAAAACATTACACCGATTGTACGCATGCGATAAACCAGTTCGTAACACTAACCGTTTCTTCTTCAGACATTTGGATTAATGCCAAAGGTAACTGGATTTTCTCCACATATAGCCCAGATATGGATCGCAAAGGGTCCGGAGCGATGACGGTTTTATCAAATAAAGCTAACATTTCTTCGCGCCCGTAACGATGCTCGGCTAACTGATATTTTGGCATTACCATTGTATTTTCATTATCATGTTGTGATAAATTACGCAGCCTGAACAGAAAAGAAACATGCAATTACCACTACATGCTTCTAACCAAATTCTAAAAATCTACTGCAATACTAATTAAATTAATATAAATAAAACCACCTTAAACGTGTCATCTTTACACGTTAGCAACAAATTACGTCAATTACCACGTGCATACAATTTAATCGGACCACTTGAACAAACTGAAACTGGGGAAAGCTTGATGACGTCTCAAATCGTGATAACCTAAAAGCTACGCTGATAACGTTTGCCGCCAGATAACTAATGAGCTTTTTCCCATTAAATTTTCGTTTAATCATAACACGTATGAGTTTTCATCTCCGATTCTACTTTTGTAAAATAGCCAAAGTGGCATCGTGGCATGTGCATTTACATTCAAAGATATTATTAGAATGAATTCGTCAAGTATGATTAGTTTAGTTCTAGCATGCACAACGGGCCATAAGACGTACAAGCTCACATATCAAAATGAAAAGCATTCATGCATGTTGCACAAGTGACTTAGTTTTCAATTAGAAATAAAGGTGAACATTTACCATTCCGGACCAAATTGCATTGAATCAGTCATTTTCATGTATATTTTTCAATTTCACCTGAAACCCAGAGAAGCATCGGTTACATACAATCACATAATAAAATTATCATGGTAATCAAAACGTAAGTCGAATATATGTAAATCGGCACACACACACATCGACGCATAAATGTGATTATCAGACAAAACAGAAGAACATGTGCGAATGAATCACAAGAGTACTCGAATTGAAGCAATTTAGATCCCGAATACAGCTTTTCGCTACTTCAATTAAAAACACATCAATTTATACCTGAATACTAAATGAGTAAAACCGAAATCAACGTGTACGTAAATCTACAACGTAGTAATCAATACAACCAATAAATCGGTGAAATTTTGAGGTTAAGGCGGCGTGGAAATATTTCAAACATACGTCATGCGGTACACATTAATCAACTTGTAACGTTCGAAATATAATTATATTAAACTGTGTACGTTTAGTTATATGAAAAAAAGATCACATCGGTATATTATGACCGAATAAAACCGAAATGCAAATCAATCAAATTCCGATGTCCAATGGATACGCATTACCACGCCGATCGTACACCGCACATGCATCGGATTTTTATAAATATAAGATAGATATTATAATTATTATATATAAGTATATTTTATTAATGAACTACCTCGTAAAATAAATAAATAGGACAACAAAAAACTATTTTCACACCAATATGGCAGAACAAAGGTACAAGATACACGATTACACATACACAACATAAATATAACACATACAAAGATAGAAAATACGAAAATCACATGACACACATTATCCAATCAAATTTCAACGTGCTCATTTCACTGGCAAAGAGCTTTCACAGATCAAAACGAACTTCGCGAATCGTTCTTCGGCGATCGGCGAATCCAAATCCGCGTTCCGCGAATCGTTTTCGTTTTGGCAAAATCCAAAATTTTTTGAAAATTGATTAAAAATTGAGTAGGGTCTAGGGTAATTAAGCTATCGAGTTGATTTTAATTTTAGGATGAAGTTTTGTCTTTTCTCTTGAGAAATTTTGAGAAAAAAAAAGTGAAAGTAAAAAAAAATATTACAAGTATAAATTTGTCCTCGCTATGTAACGGCGCAGTAATGGTGTTTTGATTTATGAAACCCCTCATACACCCAAATGGAAATGCTCTATTGCGTTTTTTCAAACGTTAAAAAAATTTTACAATTCAAAATTTTGAGTGTGTTAACTAATTCAATTAAAAACTTATCTGTTTCCATCGGAACTTTTATAGGATTGAATATGTTTGGAAACGCGAGATTAGAAAAAGTGATTGAACAACAGATACCTAGTAAGTAACTTCAATATAATTCTTCAATAATTTCGACCGTCATCGGTGAAGAATTCTTTTTAAAATTTTCAAAAAAAAAAATCCTTTTCTTTGTATACAGGTAGAGAATGATCAACTTCGAAGAGAAAATGCAGAGATGCGAGATAAATTTCAAAAGATGCAAGATGAACTTCAAAAAGAAAGGGCAGCCATTCTTCATGCACAATATGTGATTTTAGAAAAGGAGAAAACTGTATGGCAGAAAATTAAAAAATGATTAATGTCAATTCGTACTAAATAAAATAAATTTCAATTCGTACTAAACGTGTTCATTTTTTAATAATGAAATGATACAATGCATACTGTCGACTTCCATGTAGCTATGTCCTGATTCACAGTACTTCAAATCGATGATTTTAATATTCGAATTAAATTGCTCCGAATCAGCACCAAATTATAGTGAGCATATTATAATATTAAAATTTCTGTTCTGTACTCCACATGTGTCACAGTAGAATATTACTATTACATGTTTAATGTTTGAAACAACGCGATTTTGTTCGAAGCCGTGAGCTTTGAACTTTAATAACTTTCGATTGGTTAGAGTTAGAACGCTGGAAAAAGTTCGAGGTTGTAGAGGAGGAAGAGTAGATATTTTTTCATACCTCACTACATAATTTTCCATTGATTTTCCTCCCCGCGCACTGAAAAATAACTTT
>FIZV01000978.1:0-10799 GCA_900050545.1 Trionymus perrisii | reverse complement strand
GAACATACCTGTAAAAAAAAAAAAAAAAAAAATTAGGTATACATAATCAAAAATAATACGAGTAGTAGATACTTAATACTTCGTTACATTGTATAAATCACGGCATTTATATACAGCAAAGATAAAGTAATTCGTAGAATATTCTGATAATAAATAATAAAATATTTACGGACACAAGATAAATTTCATTAAAAAAAAGGAAAAATGATGGAGTCATTAGCCGAAGCGAACGACTTCCGTTTCAATTCCTATTAAACAGATAGTACTCTGATAAAAATATTTCTCATGCTTCGAATGAAATAAAGAAAGCCACAAATTTTTGGAGGCTTCGTTCAAAGTATTAGCTAGGTGCTCGAAAAACCGTTCTTCGCCTGAAAACATTTCAAATTTTCTCTACTGTATAATTATGTTGATGAAAAAAAAAGAATTTTTACTACAGTCCGGCATCGGGGTGAATTTGTTTCGATGTCAACGAACTAAAGCGGCCTAATAAATTTCATGAAAGTAATCACTATCTGCTTGTTGTACGTATAATGGAAACAGCGCAGAGCGCCAATGCCATATACGAGGTAACCCAGCCTCCAACCCTTTTCGCATTTTGGTGCCCCCTTGTACCCTGAAATTGGAATAGAGGCCGCATCGGTGGCACAATACGTCACGAAAAGCAATATTTCCGCGTCTTGATGGCCGGTCGTTGCCAGTTACAAAGTCCCGCCGCTGCCGCCTTCCCTTTACAAAATTTACGTACCTCTTTGGCACGCCGCGCCGCACCGCGCCGCACGCCACCCCGCGCGCAGATGCAAATCGATTTGTTCGTACTGTTCGCAAAGTTCACTACCCCCGACCTAGTATGCACCTAACGCGATCGAAGCTCAACTTTTCCAACATAACCTCCATTGCAATTGTGCGAATTTACAACCCCTTCTCTGCTGCCCACTCGTCTTTCGCCACCATTCAATATACTCGTACTATACGAGTACGTACCTACGTATTTCAAAAGCTGCGAAAAATTTAACGCCCCGATTCATGCCGCGCCATGCCACCTGCCATTATTGTTTCACCAGCGAATGGCGCGCGCAATTTCTCATTTTGCCGGCAGCTCATAACGGTCGTCGCATCAAATTTTCCACCAAAACACTATATACTCGACGACCTACGACCGTGCAATATGATACAGTTTTTCATTAACGCCATGCCATGCCATTCCCTCCTCATAGATGATACTATACTCGGAATAGGTTTAATTTTCACAAATAAGCAAACGTCAACCTGGTACCTTATACCTATTACCTACCATCTAGTACCTAGCTACCTACGTATGCTTATCTATAGAATATAGTAGGTATATCAAGCAGCATCGACTTCTAATAAACCGAAGAAATTGACCCAATTCTTAGAAAAAAAAAACTGTAATGCGGCAATGCGTTAGAAAAGCTCAGAGAACTGATAAAATCTTAAAAACTACAACTTTTAAACTGTTTTGGCTCATTAAAAGATTTCGAATCCCGAAAGATTATAAGATAAGTTGACAGCTTAAAAATTTAATAAAATCTAAAAAATTGTAAAGATTTTTATGTAGGTCAGGTACAGATAGGTACATTTTTTTGGGTGGAAAATTTTCCAAATTTTTCGAACTTGTAAGTATGGCAGTTTTATAATTTTTTCCCCAGCATTGGTAGCCTATTTTTAAAGTATCCAAATCTTGACAATACTCAGTAAAAATCCAAAAACCTTTTAAAATTGATTAATTCAAAAAAAGAAAAATTAAATTATCAAATCTTTAAAATTTTGAATTTTTAGCATTTAAAATTTTAACATCAACGATCAGTCGAAATTTTGGAAAGCTGACAAACCTTGAAAATAAAAATTCATCCAATTTTAAAAATTTAAAAAATTGAAAAATCAATCTTTTAAAAACTTTCAATTTGAAAATAAAAATTTCAAACATTACCTACCTAATCTTCTAACTTTTTTTTGAAAACTCCGAGAATTAAAAAAATTATTCTCATTTTAAAAATTTATCAAAATGGTAAAATGGCAAAATTTACATTCTAGTTAGGTATTAAATTTAAAAAATTTTGAATTTCGGTCAATAGTTTTATAGTTCAGAAACTTGGGCAAATTAAAAAATTACGAACGAGAATATGAAATTTTGAAAAATTCTGCGAGAGATTTCTAGTTCAGTTCTATAGTAAAACTATTGAAGAAGAATAAAAGATTTTTCATTTTGTAATCAATTTTTGAATGAAAAAAATTTTATCAACTACCTACACTAGGATTGCATTACTTCCTCTTAAAAAAAATTTAGAGAGAATCTTCAGTTTCATTCAGTTCAAAAATTTTAAAATAGCTCATTGCCCATTTTAAAAATTCTGACAGTCAAAAAACGATTTGGGGGGGTCTAGATTATTTGTCAAATCTGCTAGTAAGTTACAAGTTTTGCTTATCACTTCTAACATGTCTCATGGTGAAACCCTTAAAAACATCTTTAAATAATTCAGAGGCGTTTCTACCGATTTTTTTTTTGGGGGGGGGGGGATCCGACACAAAAATGCCAAATTTCTTTTCATACAAAAACAAGGAAAAACATTTTTTAGACTATTTCTAACTTTCTTTTTCGTTTTTTTATGATGAGCCATTTCTGTACCTTATAATTCCTCTCAAGTTTATTCCATTACACATATCTTTGTTACAGTTCACCATTGACAGTGCCGTATTTTGATAAGGTTAAAAAAAATTCGATTTTTAGGAAGTGATAATAAAAAATAAAAATTTGAAAACCTTGTAAAAGTGGTACAAAAACTTCGCAAGGTATTAAAAATTTTTCTGCATCGATTCACACTCTCGTGTTCCATGGGTTAAATTTTCGCATGTGATTAATTTTAATCAACTATAATTTATAACATAAATTTTTAGAAAATTTTTAAATAATTTAAAAATTAGAAATTGAAGTGAAAAAAGTTTTAGTTTTTTTGATTTGTACTTTTTTCAGGTGGTTTATTTCAGGCCTCTAGTTTTATGTTTCTTTTGATATATTTTGGAAGTGCGAGGACGGGGGGGGGAATAATATTTCTAAAACAGTTTATGCATTACTGAAAATTTGACAAGTTTTGAAAATTTACAATTTCGCAAAATTACTGGATCACTAAAAATTAACAATTTCTAAAAATTCAATAATTTTTGAAAATTTGTCAGTTTTTGAAAAACTGATTATTTTTAGAAATTTGACAATTTTTGAAAATTTACTACTTCGGAAAATTACTAGATCATTAAAAATTCAATAATTTTTAGAAATTTGAAAATTTTTGCAAATTTACAATTTAAAAAAATTACTGGACCATTGAAAATTAAACAACAAAGACAAAATCTAAACATTTCCGAAAATGACCGAAAGATTCCAGACTCAGAAATAGAAATAGAAAAAATCCTCCTCTTAATCAAGCAACTCCAACTGCAGCATCAGATTTAACTCCTCTTCCTCCCGTACCCCTTCCGACACTGGGCGTAAAAGTCCTGGAAATTATACACGCCCAGTATAATACACAAAAAAAATAATAATAAAAACAATTTTTAAAAAAATGTATTTTTAAAAATATTGTTTTATTCCAAAAAATTGAGATTTTTCAAATAAAAATTTTTCTCCTAAAAAGATTGATATTATTTTCCTCTAAAAATAAGAGGGAATTCTTTCATAAAAATAGGAACAAAAAAAATATTTTTTTTTCCAAACACGTTGATCCTCCGAGAAATGAAAAATGTTTTTCAAATAAATTGAAATACTTTTTAATTCTTGAAAATTCGTGAATTTAAAAAAAAAATTAGGATATTATTTGTTTTTTTGAAGAAGAAAAAATCATTTTTACCCTCAAAGAATTGTACGATTTTTTACCACAAAGAATTAAGATTTTTTTCTCCATACATTGAACAGGATTCTTTGTGAAAAACAAACAAACAAGCAAACAAAAACAAAAAGATTTTTCTTTCCAAAAAGTTTAAAGGTCTTTGCACACCTGTTTGTTCCTTTTCAATATATTTTCATTATTTTTTGAAATACTGATTATATCGATTGCAATATCATAATATTAATTGCCTAACACCACTTTTTTTTACACATGCTTCCACCATGTCCAAAATACATAAAATTGCTTATACTGTTAATGTTGATCTGATGTTCTGATATTCACTATAATTACTTTCCTTTAAATTTTACAAATTTTTGCTATTTTAAGTAGGTACTTAGCTACTTACCTACTAAAATTTCGTCAGTTTAGAAAATTTCATCGCAATTTTCCGAAACGTAAACTTTTTCCAAAAAAACAAACAAAAACAAAAATATTACCCAATTTCCAATATTTTGTCGAATTTATTCAAAGTTGCCGAATTTCCGAATGGAATTTTACTGGGGGAAATTACACTACCCCCCCCCCCCATACCTAACTTCGCCTCCGAGAGTTGGAAATTCGAATCGTACATTACATGGTACATACGTAATCGTACGAGTACAACCAGTCGTAAAAACTATTTCGCTCACTTTTCGTTGCCAATTCAACAATTTCGCTCGTTCGAACGTAACTGTGTGGAATTTGTGCGAATTCCAACCAGCACCGAGCTCGGACGCCGTTTGCTGGGCATTCATTATATCGACGCTGACGCGAATTTAGCTACGTACCTCGAATCGACGTATCTTACGAGTACAATACACAAAAGAGCACAAATACGAGCCTACGTGCGAGTAGCACTGTAATCAACGGCCGTGCAATAATAATCTTTCCCTCGCTAATGTATACTCATATCCTCGAGCGATATGAATTTCTGCCATTAAATTACGCAGACGGTTTTATAGTTCGCCAATACTTACAATATGAACGTCGAAAAGCCTCAAGGTCGAATACGAGATTCAACCGAGAGAGTAACGAACTAAAATATAAATACCTACCCTGTAAGTACTCGTGCACTCGTATTGAGCAGGTACACAACTACACATATACGAGACACGAGTATATCAACTATCAAAGGTATCGCGGTATGTCTATTTGCCAGATTTTGGTCATTGCCAATTTTGCATTTGCGCTGCTCTATACGCTATGTAATGTAGGTATAGGTACCTACTACCTAATACCTATAGTATAGCTTTTCTCTAGTTTTCGAACAAATGAGCAGAAAACTCGGCAGATGGGTGTAACGAACCCGAACCCGTTGAATGATTCAAAAACAGGCGTTCGTTCGTTGTGGAGAAAAAAATTCGTAAATTCGAAATACTGCAACACCGTTAGGTTATTTCGGCGAAGTACGTATACCGAGGCCGAGGGGCGTTGCGTTGTGACACGGCGCGGCGCTTACGAGTATAAATTGCGTATACCAAAATAGCAACCGCGTGGGGGTGAAAGCTGAAAGCAAGCCGCAGCCGGGGTAAAACCCCGACGAAATTGCGGAAACTTGTACCGTTGGTACCGGTACAGAAATGACGAAGGGCGCGTGGGGCGCAGCGTCTGACATGTTGACGCGTGTAGGTCGGACGAGCTTACGGGGTACCGCACCAAGTGAAGACCAAGTGAGAACCCAGCGCTCAGCGATTGCGAAGAACGAGGAACGGCAGCGATGCGCGAGTTGTTTTTCTGTTCATCCCTGCGCGCGTGTAACCCTTACTCACATTTCGGGGTTAACGTACTCTAAATGAGAACGAAATAACATATCCCGGACCATCCTCAACGACCACCACCTCTCTCGCTCGTCCATCCACCTTTCGTCATCTCTTCCGCAACATGCTCTTTTCTCCAACTCCAACTATTGCGCTCTTCGCTTCGTTCTTTCACGCAAGGCGCCGCTCCGCACCGCACCGCACCGCACCGCACGCTCAGCATTATTTTCGAAACACTAACTCTGTCGAAATGCAGGCGACTACGTTGCCAAATTTATTCCTCATCGTCGAATTCAGTCAGACTCGACTGGCCTTTTTCGCCTCCCAACCTCACTCGACCACTTATATCCTTCGTTCATTTGCGTATACTGCCTGCTGCCTGCCTATTCACAAAGATTAGGCTAGTTTTTGAATTTTTCTTATTACCTTATAAACTGTCATTTTTACAAGTTTGAAAATTTGGCAGATTTTTCCAAAAAAATATAGTTATGCACCTACTCACCTACCTACCTCTATCCTACATAGAAATTTATACAATTTTTTTAGATTTGATTACATTTTTAATCTATTAATCATGTTATACTTGATTGTTAAAAATTTGATAGGTTCAGATTATGCCTTTTACAGGTCAGTTTTGACCTTTTGACCCTTCTATTATAATTTTAACGTTTTTACCTCCTTTTTTTGGTAAATTGATCAACTTACACTTACAGCCCATACCAGATCACATATAGGAAGCTAAAATTTACTATGTTCATTGTTCAGTCTAGGTAGAAGTTCTTGATGTGCTTTTTGGGAGAGCTGACCTTTGAGGGTCATGTTCAAGGTAAGCCCTTTCTTGGTGATCTTTCTAAATCGGGTCCAAAATGACGATACCAAAAAAACAGTCGTCCTGAATGACGATAAAAATCTACAATAATATCACACTCGGACGATCGTCCTGCAGCCTGTTCTTTACCACTCGATGAAAGTCGTCACAGCTCTTGTATAACACGCTCGCGAGGTCAATGACCGCGTTACACACCAACGCATCACCGCTGTTTTCGTATAGTTTACGAGTAATACATAATACTTGTACGTAGTATATAAACATACGTTACACACTCACACATACGGATCTAGTAATCTAGTATGTGTGCTATGTTCGCGAAAGAAAAAAAAAAGGAGAGAGTAGAGAAAAATTGAGGAACAGAAAAAGAGTACACGAGAAGAACGAGTTGCACACAAGACGTGTGCTGCGCTGCTTTGAACGTTTCCTTATATCTCTGGCCTTTCATTCCATCGCAACCAACCCCTTTACCACAGTCTCTTGGTTTTTCTATTTTATTTCTCTCCTTCGTTTCTTTTGAGATAGGTTTCAACTACTTCCTTCGTTCCTATTCTTCAAAACGTGGTTTTATTTACACGTGTACATAGTACAATACAGGCATGATGACATATTGAGCCATTACCTCCTTCGTTTGACCATAAAAACTAAGAAATGCACAAGCCAATACTTGACACAAATATGAAAAAATCTGCCATAATTAATTTTAAATTTGAATTAATTATATCAATTTTTACATTTAAAAAACGCTAAATTGAAGTAAAATTGAGAAAATTGAGAACATGGCATCAGACTGAGAACCTTGAGAATCAAAAGAAGTCAGAAATCAACGGTGAATTCAACGATAAAAAAATTTAAAAATCAAAAATAATTGAAAACAAAATCGAAATCAAAATTAAATAAAATAATATTAAAAGTTTAGTTAAAAAAAGGAAAAATTTGAGAAAACCAAAGGAAAAATTAAATTCACTAAAATTAGAAAAATTCAAGAAATTTGACAACCAAAAAAATTGAAATTGAAATGAAATGAATTGAAATGGAAAGAAAATCAAGTCTAAAAAAAAATGAAAACTGACGAAATTGAGAATTTTGCGAAAATTTAATAGTGATAAAAATCAAAATTGGATCAAAAATGAGTTGAAAGAAAAATTAAAGTAGGTATAAAAAATTGAAATTTAAAGCGAAAATTTATAAAATTCGGCAATCGAAAAAAACAAAAAATTAAATTAAGTTTGAAAAGAAATTTAAATTTTAAAATGGATAAAAAATTGCAAAAAACGGACAACTTTAATATAAAATTTGATGATTAAAAAAATCAAAAATTAAAATTAAATTAAGAAAGAGTTGAAATTTTAAAAAATAAATAAAAACGAATAATTCAATAAAAAAAAAAAAAAAATGAAAATTAGGAAAAAATGAATTGGAAATTGGAAAAAAAAAGATGAAACTCAGTAATCAAAATGAGTAAAAAAATGAAAAATCTGATGATATTGATAATATTTGACAACCAAAATAATCAAGAATCAAAATTGAATTGGAAGTAAGAAAACGAAGAGAAAATTGAAGAAAACTTGAAACTCAGAAAAATAAACGATCAAACTTGAATTAAAAATATGTTAAAATTGAGATCAATAAAAGAAAGGTCAATTTGAAAAGCAAAAATGTAATTTAAAAAAAATACAATTCATGGTATGTTGGAAAATTTTAATAATTATAACTTAATTAAAATCAAAAATAAAGTTTTAGCTGGTAGTTATCAATCTTTTTTAGTGATTTTGGTGAATTTTTTTCATAAAATTAAGTAATAAAATTTTAAAACCCGTAAAATCAAAAATCAAAACTGAATTAAAAACGAACTAAAATTTTAAAAACTGAATAAAAGGGGGGATTAGAAATTGAAACAAAAGATTAATCAAACGGAGTTGAAATAGAGAGAAATTAAATTATGAAAAAAATAAAATTGAGAATATTTTGTGGAGAGATGAATTTAGATATTTTCCTACTCACACAATGATGATTGATCGATGTATTGAATGATTGAAACACGAAAATATACAAAACATAAGAATTCTTGTTTTACTTTAAAAATAAATCGCAAATACTTTTCTTTTTTTTACAAATTTGTTTCTTACACATTAGCATCATAACATAATACGTATATCAATTAAATTTAGATAACAGGCAGTAAAAAAAAAAAAACATTTTATTAGCTTCTAAAGAAACACAAACGCAACAACAGTGTTGCGCACCGGTGGCTCTACAAATCCTCTCGCTACAATTTGACAATTTATCTTTCAGTGATTTTGGTAGGCTAATTTTTTTTTAGAGAAAATAGTGACCCAATTTTCAAGAAAAGGGAACTTACCCACCACCCTCGCCCCCTTCATTCCACAAAAATCACCCAATTTGTTTCAAGTTTTTTTTTTTTCAAGAGGGAAAATGTATGTATGTATACAAGTACAAATTGGAAATTCACTTCCTTTGAAATTTTTTCAAATTTTTCAGAAATGAATGAATGAAGAATACCAGCAATAGTGATAAAAATAACTACAACGAAATAAAATCGGAATATTTCGCGATTTTCCAAAATGCATAGAAATTAAAAAATTATCAATTGATGTGAACATAAATATGACGAATTGTCCGCTGTTTTATACTCTGGCTGTGTCTCGAATCGCACGCAATCTCGCACAATAATCGTCATTCTTCTAATTATATGTAAATAGAGAACTTTACTTCTCGGGGGCGCGCCCGTTGCAGTATCTGATCTTTGTTGTATTCGAACATCGTACATCCTTTACTAGGACATAAATTATGAAAGAAAACCACACTACACACAATGTACGTATGTATGTATATTGTATACTTATTACTTACTAGGTAGTAGGTACATTGACAGAATATGCATGCATACGTATTGCGTAGCTCAATCTGCGCTGTTCCTCGGCATACGTAAGTATTCGTACAAAATATGGCGTATCTACGTCTCTACGACGTCTGCGCTGTACTTATTACAAAAATATTTAAAAAAAATAAATAAATAACAACAGAAAAACAAAACCACTCATCATCATCATCATCATCATTATTATCGTCGACGTCGTCGTCGTCACAAACATGAAGATCTATTTGTACTTGGTAATGTACTACGTTTTCGACGACAATAAGAGAAGGAGCATAAGCCATCGGCAACGATAATATAAGGAAGACGAAGAGCTGCGCATATCTGAGGAGAGGAGGCTGGCGCGGAGCGAGTAAACTTGCACATCTTTTCCACACACACACTCGCACAAAGGTCAATGGCCTCTGATGAGCGCCGCACAAACGCTACCGTTCCTACATATTTAGCCTAATGTTATCTTATCGATTGGCGTTGTGTTTGTGCTTGAGCTGTGTGGCTGTGTGTCTGTCTGTATGTGTGCGCTGGGGCCAACGTATTCGTGTATTATTATGTATTTCGTTTTTCATATCGAGTATGCGTTCGTCGATACCACCACAATCGTGTGGTATGCTCAATCAACTCCTACACATAAGCAGTGACAATATACAAGTCTCAAGTTCTACAAAAATTTATATGTAGATGGATCTGGATAGTGGACAGAAGATAGAAAATTCAATATTTAAAAAGCTAAGAGGTGTATCATACTCCTCAGTAGTCTTTGTGACGGGACGTGGACGGTGCAACGCGCCCGACACGTTGCCAAATTTATAGGAAAAGCGCTCAACAAAAACAGTAAGGTAAGTATGCGTTACGGAGTCGAAATGAAAATTGCAAATTGCATTATGCAACCGAGACGGACGCGACGGCGGCGCGGCGCGGCGCAGCAGCGCACAACGTCATCGACGAGACGCCATTCTTACTCTTTTGCCCGAATTGCTATAAATTGGACGCGATAAAAATTCTTATCGTCACGTGATGACGTGATGACGTGAAGTTACCCCCGGAGGCTGGTGCTTCAAAAGACGTGACTTTAACCATAAGAAATTCATCTTCGCGACTTTTCAATCAATTTTCACCAAACTTGGTATGCAGGTATAGTTACCTAAGGGTAGTTTTGCAAACATTTTCCAAACTCTGAAATGACTTTGAAAAATATTTAGAAAGCGGTTTGGAGCTGACAAAGGGATTTTGTTTCGCTTTTCAAACTATTCTGTACTGCCAAGAAAAAAATTCCGAGCGGTATAAAATATTTACAAGGGAACCTTTTGTACTCGCCGGCTTGCAATCGAACGAAACATGAATATTGGAAAGAGCAAGAGCATGTCCGAACACCCCCAGAACCAAAATTTTAGCTGCCCAATTTTATTTTTCGATTTTTGGCGAATTTTTGAAAA
>FIZV01000935.1:0-10598 GCA_900050545.1 Trionymus perrisii | reverse complement strand
TCAAAACGTTGAAATATTTCAAGTTTTACATTGAAATGCATAAGATTGCAATGATAAAGTACATATTAGTAAGGGTTTCAGCACTGGCTGAGCAATACGAAATTTCAAGTGAAAAACTGAAAATAACTCGAGAACCAAGCAATCTAGAAAAATTAAATGACTATAGAGGATTGGAAATTTTATTCTCTACAACACTTACTCTATGCATTTTTCTCGTAGGACGCTTATTTTTCGCTTAAAATTCCTGCAATGTTTTGGGAGTTAAAAAAGTAACAACTCTACATACAACTTCAAATTGAAATTTTCTCACTTCATAAACATATTTTTTGAAATGTTCTTATATGAAATGAAAGTACAAAATTCTAGCTTTAAAATGATGTATCTTTGGAACTTCTATATTCTAAAATGAAATGATGGTGATAATGCATTAAATTAAAAAAGAGAAAAATCGCTCTCCTGAAAAATTCATTTTTGCAAGATGTTATAACTCCAAATGTGCGATATATTCCGATGTGCGCCGAAATTTCAATTCCACTGTACGAGTTAACTCACGATAATGCGAAATTTATTTGGACATCGAAACACGAAGAAGCTTTTCAAAAGCTAAAAAATGCGTTAGCTCAAGCGACGAAACAAGCTTTTCCAGATTTCTCAAAGCCCTTCTAAATTCGAACAGACGCTAGCTCGCAAGGTATTGCCAGAGCTATCTATCAGTTCAACGAGAACAACGAAGTACATCCAATTTCATTTACCAGTCGTGTACTTTCAAAAGCTGAACGAAATTATACAGTAACCGAGCAAGAGTTACTAGCGATCATAAACACCCTAAAGAAAAACGAATACATTTTAGTTGGCTCTAAAATTTATTTATACACCGACCATCGTGCTTTAACTTTCATACGGATTCATCCATACCTGTCACCGAGAATTACGAGATGGCTCCTGTACATGAGTAATTTTTACATCGAGATAGAATATATTCCTGGAAAAGAGAATATTGTTGCAGATACACTATCTCGATATCATCAACGTCTAGTAGCTGAGGTAAAACCTATTGTGAATTTCTTCGAATATAAAGGTAAAGAAAACTACCAAACTCGTTTAAATAATTTGTACAACGAGCAACTAAAAGACGTTTTGGTGCAGCAGTTCCTTAGGAAATCTTCGTCCTTTCCAAAAATGAAAAAATCCACTACCAATGAATATTTCCAATGGAAAACTGCAAACGAGTATAAAATTTATGTTCAGATTACTTTCCACTCCGACTTGCTGAAACATTATCATCAATACTACATTCATCCAGGTATCGCTAAAATGTTAAAAATGATACGACGAGATTTCAACTGGCCAGGATTAGCAATCGATGTTAATCAATACATAAAGAACTGTGTTGAATGCCAGACAGCGAAAACAAGAAGACTCCAACTCTCCGGTCCTCTGAAACCGATTATTACCGATCATATCAATGAACTTATTTGCATTGATTACTTTGGTCCGTTACCTCGAGCGCGATTTGGTAATATGATTTTCATTGTTGTAGATCATTTTAGTAAATATACGAAGATGTATCCAATGCGATCCGCAACTACTGAAACAACGATTAAAGCTGTACAACGATATTGTGAAGAAATTGATAATAACATCGAAGCGATTTTGAGCGATAACGGTCCGCAATTTGCTTCTTCGAAATGGCGAAACCATTGGACGTCGCGTAACGTTAAAGTATGTTATACTAGCTACTACACACCGCAGTCTAACCCAGCTGAGTGTGTAATGTCAACGATTGCTGAAGTAATTCGAATGTATGCTAGTAATAAACAAACAAAATGGATCGACCTACTCGAAACAATCGAACATAAAATTAACC
This sequence comes from Trionymus perrisii, assembly GCA_900050545.1. Lineage (NCBI taxonomy): Eukaryota > Metazoa > Arthropoda > Insecta > Hemiptera > Pseudococcidae > Trionymus > Trionymus perrisii. The sequence goes on along the minus strand of FIZV01000935.1, from coordinate 8,731 downwards.
ATAATTATCACACAACGACGAACGCCATTCCTCATGAAGTAATGTTTCAAAAAACCGCTCCAACATTAAATTCGGGTATACTTCCATCTCAACCAATCGTTTCACATGATTTTGTTGTAAAATCGATGAAGTCATCAGCTGCACGACAGCAGAAATTCAACACCAACAACGAACTTACCATTCTGAAACCAGGTGATGAAGTTTACATAAAAACTCACAATCTATCATCGAAGATTGATAAATACAGCGCTAAACTCGACCAATCTTACAAAGGCCCATTCGTTGTAGTTCGCCAGCATGCAGATAATGTTTACCTGTTATGTGACCCAACCACTGAAACAATTATACGAAAAAATATTCGCGAACTTCGTTTACCATAGAATTAAGATGTACTAAGTAGATACGAATTCACAATTTTTTTACCCTTTTCGAAATACGAATTCACAATTTTTTTACCCTTTTCGAAATTATTCAAAATTCTGATTTTATTACAATTATATTTTATTTTTATTTTTGTACAATGTGAATGTATTTGCTTGTTCTAGTATGTTTTGAAATGCAATGAAAGCGGCCTTCACGCAATAGATCCGGCAGTACTCGTTAACTTATGCGATCCGGCATATGTACTCTGAGAAGGCGATGTAAGCATTGGTCACCTAGAACCCTCAATCAAACACCAACTTCTGTCCGGACGTGAATTTCCATGTAACTGTATAATTTCGGACAACGAATCGTTGAATGACGACCCATCGTTAGAACAACGAGTTAAGAAACTAGAAGCTGAGAACGTCGAGCTTCGCGAACGAATTGTACGTCTTGAAGCACTCGCATCGACTTTCGCGAACCGAATGGAAAAAGAACCAAAGGAATTACCATCCAGCGAAACCCCAGTTCCCTGTACAACGAACGTCGAGAAGAAAAAAGTACATTTTGATCTTAAAATTTTTCCCATAGATCAGAACAACGAGTCTTTCTTTATTGAAGACGAATACTGCGAAAAACTGATGGGGACCGATTGTTTCCCGGTGAAAATATTCCAGAAAGAGTGGTGCTCAACTAAAAATTCGAACAACAATCCAAAAACGAATTTCTCAGCTACAAAAATATGTACTGCGATTTGGGATTAGTGCACCAGCGTACACGCCCTACCTGACTTACCCTACGTTCAACGATTTTTATGTAAAGGATGTACTCGGAATTCCAACGAGAGTAGGCGGTGAGATGATATACTCAATATACGACTGCCGGCTGCCATATTCGTTAATTAGCCCAGCTTGCCAATCGTCGATAATTTGCACTGGAAATATTGAAGAAAATAAAACAATTGTAGGTTCGATCGAGTGGAAGAAATCACCACTGTACAACGCAAAAATAGTAGCGACTATTGACATTGCTTTTGTACTAGAGACAACGAAGAAGAACACAACGATCAATAGCACAACGAGGGTAACAATACCCCTACCTACCCTTCTTATACACCACTGGAAAAATGAGAAGACAATTTATTTAGGAAGGGATTTCGGACGCAGATATTCATTGCGATTTAACCCTGGACTATGACCCACGATCCAACTAAAAATGCAGAACAACGATTTCACAGTTCCATGCGATATCTATATCCTGGGGTCTTCAGCCCTGGACCAACTATGGTCCCTTTGAGTACATCTATTTTTTTCCCTTTTCATTTTTCCTCTGAAGTAATACTTTTCTTTTTTTTCGTACATGATTTAGTCTCGTTTTATTTTATTTTTTTTAGAAGTCATTTTTGTTTGTTTTTGTTTTTTTTTTTATTTTGAAATTTTGTACCTTGAGAGTATCCTTTTTCATTTCGGCAAAAATCTCTCTGGCAAAGCCATCGATTTTTTTGGGGGTGGCTTTGTGGTGTCAAAATTACCTATATTTTAAGATGGAAAGAAGTCGAAGTGAGGGGGGAGACTCGAACTGGGTAATCTATCCTATAACGAGATAAGATTCTATTCTATATATGTACACCGATGAAGGAATGTTCGTTAAAAGTACCATGTTAATTTTGTTTCTTTTCATTTTCATCTCGTGTTGTTCTAGTAATATAATTTGTAACATAATGATGTGCTAATTCTTTTTATGGTGGGTGAGACAGCTGAGATGAGTGAGGTGAGAACTATCCGGAGTCTGTTTAGTCAAACAGACAAGCAGCCAATGTGGTCAAATTGTAATTTTTTGGCTGTGGCGACCATATTAGCAGCATTGTCTGATGTACAACCAACAATTTCAACGTTTGGGTAAATCTTCTTTAAAGTTTCTCCGATTAGATTAGAAAGAACTTCGCTTGCGTGTGATTCGAAACATTCAATAAAGCTCAACATACACCGTCCGATTTCATCTCCATTAATAAAATGTCCAGTCAAGGTAAGGTAACAATGGTTACTAAGTGCTGTCCACGAGTCGTGTGTAACTGCAGCAAATCTGTAATGATACCACAACCACATTGAGCTATACATTTGGTTCAAAATTAGGGTGATGCATAGGAAGACTATATAATACATACTTCGCTTTTGTTAAAATTTTCTCCATTTGCGCCCTATTTTCCAAATAATATTTATCCAAGAGCTGATTAGATAAAGTAGAGCGACTTGGTAAAACATACCGGCTGTCCAACGCGTAAGTGAATTTTACAAATCCTTCATCGTTAACGATGCTGAAAGGCTGAAAATCTGTAGTTATCATTCGTAGTAGAAGTCTATCTAATAATTGCTTCCTTTTGGATTTGGTATCATAAGGCGGCTTCTTTTCTTTCAACTTTAGAATGGTTCTTAGAGATGGTTGACGAAAATCTTTTTTTTTTTTTTCAGACTTGGCTCATCTATTTGTACTTCATTCTAAAAGTGATTTTTATCACGTCATTCAAAATTCAAATCATAGAAGCAGAATTAAAATAATCCTTACCGGTTGTACTTCTGTCGGTTCTGTAGCAGCAACATTATTTTCAGTCGAACTCGATTCAACTACTGCAATGGCATTCACATCGATTGGTTGTACGTGGTCGACATTTTCTTCTTCATTCGAATCGCTGTTGTCTTCATCTGATTGTCGCTTACGCTTATTAAGTTTTTCTTTCTGGTATGCGGCAGTGTGCCATTTCTTCAAATGCGCATCAGCGTTGGTCGTGTTGTTTGATGTTCGTACTTTTTTGTTGCACAACTTGCAGATTTTTGTGTAGGATTCAGGTGCGTTTGGATCATCTTTCAAAAACTTCCAAACTATGTATTTCTTGTCTGTAAATTTTTTTATTTTTTTTTTCTTCACTGAGCGCAATGGAGACGAAGATCTCGTACTCGTACTGCTCGTCTAGCACCAAGGCCAAATCTGTTGGTCAAGAAAACAACGTGGAAAACATTTGAGGTGAAATGAAAGTATAAAAATTTTCTTACACGTTGCATGTAATTGAGTTGAGATTAGAAACTTCAAACTTACCTTGAATCAAGCGTGGTTTGCATTTTCAGTATGCATAATATTTAATTTAAAATCATACGAACTACGAACACGAAGATTGAGAATGAGAACAACAAAAACCGAAAAACAAAACAAAACAAAAACGATGAAATTGAAATTGAAATGAATGAAACGAAACGAACCACTCTTTCCAGCGTTGGCGGTGTTTTTTTTGGATGTTTTTGGCTTTTTGCCGGCATTTGAAATTTTTTGAAAATATCGATATTATATATCGATATTTTTTTTAATATCGATATTTTCAATATTTTTTAATATCGATATATCGAAGTAAATATCGATATATCGTCACCACTATGGTGAATTGATTTTTTTTATTGCTTAAATTATGATAATTCTTCAAAAAAGATCTCGCTAAGCGGTATGCGGGGAAAAATCTCAGAATCATAAATTCGGCTCTCAAGTAGGTAGCATCTTGACTGCTACACGTTTTTTTTTTTTTTTTTTTTTTTTTTTTTTTTGGAGAAAAAAAATTTTTTTTTTTTTTTTTTTTTGATTTTTTTCTGATAAAAAATCTCATTTTTTCATAACTTAATTCTTTTGTAGAAAAAAATTTTCAATTTTTTCGAAATAGAAATTATTTTAATTTAAAAAAAAATGATCTTAATGTTTTGTGAATAAAAAAGTTTTAATTTTGTGCTAAAAACGTTATTTTCTTGGTGAAAAAATTCACTTGCTTTATTTGAAGAATAACATTTCTAAATTTCTTTGATGTAGGTACAAAACTTTCTCAAAAGTTTAAAGCAAAAATATATTTAGGTAATTTTTAATTTTTTTGAAATAAAAATATTTCTCAAATTTTCGGAGAAGAAAACTGCAATTTCTAATTTTTTTTGGAATAAAAAAATGTTTCAAGTAATTTACGAGTAAGAGTAAATATTATGTATTACTATAGGCGAAAGAGAATGTTTTCTTGTCGAGTGCGAATGTTGGCGGAAGGAGCCGAAGGAGAGTGGAGCCAACGCACGAGGCAAGAAATGTACACTCTTGCCTCCTGCTTTTTTAAATATTTTTTAGAATACATACACATATTTTTTCCAATTTTTTTATTTTTCTGTCAACATTTTGTCTCGTAATTGTTTTCATCAAAAATAATTTCATTGGGTGCATTTAAATGAAAAATGGTTTTGACTCAAAAAATTTTGTACCACTGTGAACAAGTACCTTAGCTTTCAGAAACTGCAAAAAAACGCATTTTTGAAAAATTGTGGATTACGAGGTCCTGCATCTAAACAGTCGATATATATGTATTTATATTTGGGAAAATAACTCAATTGTCCCAGTGTTTTTGAAAGAGAAAAAATATATAAAATTTTTCTGGCAAAAACATCATAATTTTTTTTTAATACCTACGTAAAAAAAATCCACGCAAAGTTATACTTATTTTTTTTTTTTTAGAAAAATACATTTTACTTTTTTTGAAGGGAGAAAAATCGTTCATTTTTGTTGAAAAATCCTCATTTTTTTCGAAAAAACTATTCACGTGTATGTGCATTTGAAACTATTTATTTTCCACTTGTTCACTACTTTTAAACAAGTCACAGAACTTTATTCAAAGTTTAAATAAATTATTTATGAACTAAGTAATAGGGATAATCCATGACCAAATAAAATACCAAAGATGATCACATTTGTCCATATTGATGAAACCAAAGTTACACCTCCTGAAGTAGGTGAAGGCGTTGTCTCTTGAGCTGCTTCAGATGTATGATTTTTCGTTTCTGGGTTTAAAATATCTCTTAAGATAGGAAGCAGAAGTTCTGCTGCTTTCGAATTTTCTTTTACTTTGTTCAATGCTTTATCTTGTGCACCTTGAATTAGTGAAGTCAAATAACCATATTTCGTTTGATCAAGAGATTTACTTTTTTCTTCTAATTTTTTCAACTGAAGGAAATAAAAACATTAATTAAAAATGAAAAAATAAAAAGAAAATTTCTAATACAAAATTTACCATCGTTATTTGTTCTTCAGTTTTTACACTTGACTTAATTTTCTTCAGAATATTTTCAAATGTCGAAACACCATGTTTGTCCATTTCCCTTCAAATAAATATATTCATTTTATTCACACTTGTCAGTTGTATTTTATTCTTTTAATACTTACGGTATTGTTGATATTTTCTCCTGTAAAAATTTAATTCCACCATTTACTGCCGATGTCTCTAAAAAGAGTGACCTATAAATGTAATAGGTGTCCTGCTTTCGAATTTCTTCATTTTTCGAATTGATTAATTTGGACAATATTCTATTTTAAAAATCGCATTAGTCAATCGACATAATGTACTATCAATAACGCGTAGAATTCAAATCATCAATATTTGACTAACTTGTATATGATATTTTCATCATTTATGCATGAAAGAGATTCTAAAATTGTGATTTTGTCATTGACGATATCAGCTCTCGTATACAATTTCCATAAATTTTCAAAAGCGTTTTGTTTGTCTTCAGAATCACGTAATGCAGAGCAGTATGTTATTCTTTTCAAATCTGGTTGAACTCTGCAATCCAAAATTATTAGTATATTTACAATTTTATTAGGTATATTAATTTTCAATTTTTATTTTCTTAGTACCTAGCCCAGGCCATATTTATCAGTTTTAAATTACCCGATAAGATCATTTTTATTTTTATTGTACTCTTCCAGAGCTTTACGAATGCAAGTCTTGTGACCGAGTTTGCATACCAACGCCAGGAATGCTGGTTTTCCTACTTTCATAGCGTGGCTGTCTGCTTCTTTAATATAAAATCCAAAATTTTCATACGATTTTTCAATTACACCAACTATAAAATTCTGAAAATTATACAATTAACATAAAAAAATTGAATAATAAATACATTGTTTTTAAATAATGATTAAAAGGTGATAGAGGTACCTACCCTTAAAATAGGCCCCACTAATGTATGTTGGTATTTAGTTAATAATGCATTTATTTGAGTCGAAGCTGTTATCCAAGGGAAAATTTCTTTCTCTTTAGGCAAATATTGAATTAAATTCAACGGTACATGATAATCGATTTTATTATCATATGCCAAGGCAAATGAGTCATCAATTAATTGAGCTCTATTCAAGACATGTATTTTTTCTGGGTCTTGAAGTAATTGATCGATTAGAAGATTCCAGTTTTGTAAGTCATAATTCACTCTATAATATCCTGCAAAAAACCAAAACTTATATTCATCGAATATAGTTATAGAAATATGTACAATAAGACTTAAAACTGTGTAAAACTGCATTTTACGTACCCGCATGTTGCAAATTGAACAAAACCCAGTCGGAATTGGGAAATCGTCCAGATAATTCTGTAGGCTTATCGGCAAACGACCACTGAGTAGGCTGAGTGTTTGAAAAATTAAGTTGTGATTTTGTTGTGTAGGTCAAAGGAACTATCCACTTTTGTTTAGGTAATGGTTTAGGAGCTCTTGTGGATTGGTACGTAGTCTAAGCCAAATTTGGTTTTAGGCGCGTATTTGTAAGTATCTTCCATCTCGGTAATTGTATAAAAGTTCATACTTTTGACGAAAATTACTAACCTGTCTAATGGTGATTTCTCCATGGTGATAAGAACGAGATACCGTGATTAAAGGATATCCGATATTTTCAGTCCATGGTTTCATTACGTCTGAGATGGATACATGCTCCGGTAGTGATAAAATACTGAAGTGCATTTCTTCATCAAACGCATTGAAAAGATCTTTGGGTACAACAGTGCCAAAAGATTTTTCAGACCTGTGAATAAATTTCATTGTACCTATATTTATCAATTCAATGAATGAAAGTCGCGTACAAGCTTTAAGTAATACTCACCCACTTTTCAAATAGTGATGGAGTGCAGATCTAAATATCTTCGGTGAAACCATATGTTCAAACATTCGAATTATTGAAGCAGCTAAAATGTAAGTTGAAGTATGTTCACAATTTTAAATCGTTTTAATTTTGCCGATCAAATACATTTATTTAGGTAGGTAGTTTAGTTACCTTTGGAATAACTTATTACATCAAATATTTCATCAAGTTGGTCTTTTTGTGTTACTGATGTCGTCATTGCACGTTGAGTTTCTATTTCATTCCATAACGTCGGTTGCACTTCGTTTATGACAAAAAATTTGTCCAGATCCCATGTTGGTTCAATCTATTTTTGACATAGATTTTTATGATCTTTAAGCAACCTTTTTGAATACACACGTAGGTAATATTTATTAGAACGTTTACCACTGCAGCGGTGAAATATTGATAGTATGTTGCAAATCCTTCGTTAAGCCATAAATAATCCCACCATGCGGGTGTTACAAGATCTCCAAACCATTGGTGAGCGAATTCGTGAGCTATCACCTGAGTTATTTCAAGTTTTTGTATCGCGCTGAATGGTTTACTTTCATCCAAGAGAACAAATCGTTCTCTGAAAATATTTTAATTAAATAAGTTAAGACTTTGAAACCCTAATTCGAGATATTCTCTCCTTTGTATTTTTCTTACCTGTACGTTGTCATTCCCCAATTTTCCATTGCGTCATTATCAAAATCTGGCACTGCCACCACGTCCAACTTTGGCAATTTATGAGGAATACGAATGTATTCTTCCATTTGTTTTAGTAAACGTGTACTTTGTTGTAATGCATAAGAGCGTTGCTTTGAAGCGTCAGGTCTTGAGTATACATTGATTTTACCATTAGACGCAGCAGTAAATTCAGATACCATGAAAGCAACCAAGTAAGTTGCCATTGGCGGAGTGCGTTGAAATGTTGTCCAAATACGGGAATTCACTGACTGGCTGTTTTAAATGAAACGACGTAACTTAAATAAAAACGTAGAAATTTTCTTTCAGTCGAATGTTCTCGAAGAGAAACAGATCAAATATAATGAAATTTACATTGGTAGGTAGGTGATGATGTCCAGTAGTGCATATCGGTAATTAAAATTAATTTTTTGCAGTTACTAATTAAATAATTAGCATTTAAAGCTCAAAAAGAAGGGAAAAAAGGAAACCAACATAAAATCATCGAAAACGTTATTTTACGTTTAACAAAAAAAAACGAATTTTTTTTTTTTCGTTATTAGTATTTTTTTTTCTATTAGCAATGCGTACACTGCGCAATAATGACCTGAATGAAGGTTAATTTTCTCAAAAACTGACAAATTTTCAAAAATCATCAAAATTTTAAAAATCCCTGAATTTTATAAAATTCTCATTTCTCAAATTCACAAAAATTAGTGATTTTTCGAAAAATTACAAACTTTTCAAA
>FIZV01000927.1:0-14036 GCA_900050545.1 Trionymus perrisii | reverse complement strand
AAGCGCAAAAAATGATTATCATCTGACACATTTTGGCCAGCACACAATAGAAATTCACAGAATTTCGTTCGAGCGCTTTTTACAGATTTTGTTTAAAGCAGAAATACTGCTCTTACAGAATTCTGTTAAATCACAGTTTTTCTGTAAGCGCCCGAACAAACCTACTGTATCTATATGTACTTGCTATAGGTCGGTCGGTACCATTTCTAACAAACTTTTTTTTTGTTTTTTTGTTTCGCTCGCTCTCTCATTTCTGCACCAATCGAACGTTAATAGTATTGGGTCCCATTAATTCGGACGCCAAATTGCAAGTGAACTCGAAACCTGAACTTTTAAATTTCATCACGCCGAAAATATTTCTGTCCTTGGTTTTGGAGCAGTTGCTTTTAAGTAAGGGCTGATAAGGCGCGGTATCGTTGAACGCGCATGCACGTTGCACGAGACATTGCAATTTCGTTTGTCCGTCTAGATTTACGGAAATCTCAGTATCAAGATTTGATAGCGTTGTTGGAACAGTTCGACCGAATGGCGAAAGCTTCGCCCTTCCGCAAGTACAGACCTGATTTGCGACAATACAAAGGACATTATAAAGAATGGTCGGTGAATGGGCCGCTGTTTGCGGTTCGTTAGCAAATACGTACCACATAAATAAGTATTTTGTGCCAAGTACCTGGCTATTTCGTTACGCGCGTGCCAATCTAACGGCATTCGCTTGGTTTTTGTTTTCTGCTTCGGGTTCGGTTTCGGCGTTTGCCACGCCACAGGTGGAGATTCGCCATTTCTTGCGCGTTAGACGACGTTAAAAGAAGATCTCGTAATTGGGATTGGGCTTGCATCTTACACCACCGAACGTTGTGCAAGCGATATGTAGCCGTTTACCGTCGTAAAATCACGGAAAAACCTAACGAAACGTTGAACAAAGAAGTGGAACAGTTGGAGCGTGATTTGGACGCTTTTAATATAGTACTGATGCGGCAAAAAGTTGAAAACGAGGTAGGTCAAGTGCTGTTGCGCGTACCGCGTACCGCGTACCGCGTACTACGAGTAGTTGGGTTAGAATTAAATTCGCGCTTACGTAATACTGAAAGCAGGTAAGGTACCTCTACCTACGACTAAATGTAGCATTACCGTATACGCGTACGTAACGTATAGCAGCAAATTCTTCGACACTTTTCGCCTCGCCGTCCTTAAATACTTTGAAGGAGAGGCGGCGATTACGTTTTTGTCGAGTTTAATTCGCTGTCGGCGTCGCCATCCGTGTGTGAAAAAGCAATTAGATTTATTTTTTACTTTCGAAAGTAGTACGAATAACTTGAGGGAATTTCTTCCAATTGCAACAGGTTGAAAGAGAAGGACGAATCAACGCCGAACAACAAAAGGCGGCGAAGAAAAGCGGCAGCTGGTTTGGCGGTTGGTTTTCGTCCGCTGGTAAAACCAACCAACACGATGGCGAAGATCAAAATCTTACTTCTCATATCGGTAATTCATCGCTAAGCATTATTAATGAGCTGGGCTGGGCTGGGCTGGGCTGGGCTGGGCTCGGTTGGGTTGGCGTTGGGGTAAACCTTGAGAGCTAAGGAAACAAGGAGTAACGCTCCCTACGTGTAGAACCGTGTTGTATTTACTTTTTTTCCATTCTTCTTCTTCTTCTTCTTCTTCTTCTGCTTTATAGCGAAGCAATTTGAAAACGCGATGAACGATGAAGAAAAAGAAAAACTGTATCGCGCTATCGACTATCACGAAAGTCTAGTACCGACGTCGTATCCGGCGTCATTTGTGGCCATTCGTCTAGAATTCGTATTGAAAGCGTTGAAAATTATAGTTATCGACGACGGCGAGATATGCGATGCTAACTGCATTATGACGGTCTATTTCAAAGAAGTACACGCTTCGATTAATCAAAGGCCCGCAGCCCAGTCGTACGCGTAAGTTGAATCAGCAACTTGGTTCGCAAAGCACCTAGACCTACTCGTCAACGTGCTACGCGATCGCTTAACCTATTCGTAACGTAGGTAGCTAGGTAGGTACGTGATCGTAATGTTAGGTATTTGCGCAGTGTATCGTTAACGATGCAGTCGTTCGAAACGTTGGGAACATTGCAACGGGGGATCGTACCGAAAATTATTCGTTCCGAGTTGCGAACAGACGACGAAAATGGCGACGGCGCCGCCGCCGCCGCCGCCGTCACAGAAGAAACGCACTATTTTCTAAACGTATTCTTCGAAACGAATCCGCAAGACGGCCAGTACGACCAACGGTTGCACGTCACTCTACTCCCGTTGAAAGTAGTTTACGACGCTCAGACTGTAATCAAAATTCTTCAAGTTTTTACTCCCCAAAACGACATTACGACGGTGAAAAATCAGTAAGTACAAGTAGGCACCTAGCTACACCAACACCTACCTACGTGTTGGTGTAGCCAGGTGAGCAAGCGTACGAGTCTTACGCGAAGCTATTCACTTGTTCAGCTAGCGTGGCCGTGAACGCGCCTGCTGAAACGAAACGATTTATTTATACTGGTATTTTTTACGCTTACGCACCAGAATACAAGCGGCCGCCAATACCAAGTTTGAAGAAATGAAGGAGAAATCCGCCGTCAAACTTCAGTACGCCATCGAAAAGAGTACCAAACTAGATTTGAAAGTGGATTTGATGGCGCCCTACTTGATTCTTCCGTTCAACGGATTTTATACCAAGTGAGCGCGAGTACTCGCCGTAAGATATATATGTTTATGTATAGACGATAGGTTTACTTACCGAAGCCCGCCTATTCGTACGTTACAGCGATGAAATGGCTTTGGTTATCAATTTGGGTCGCATTACGGTGGTTTCGAAAAATAAGGATAGCGGCACGGTGAACGTGAAACGAATGTTGAAAGAAGGCAGCTCCGAAGATCAAGTGTTTGCCGAAATGATGTCCAAGTGTTACGACTGTTTTAGCATTTGCTTAGGAGAAGTACAGGTAAGCTCGCCTATTGCGGCGCGGCGCGGCGCGGCGCGGCGCGATGCGCCGTGGGCGTGGTATCGCAATCGTATCATTTATCTTACCGCGTTGCGTTGCGTTGCGTGCTACTTGTCGTATTACGCAGATACTTTCGTTGAAAGCCGGCCAAAGGTGGAAACCGTTGATGGGAGACGACGACGGCGACGGCCACACTATATGCGATTCGCACATTCTTCAGCCGACCAGCGTATACGTCGATATATACAAATGCGTGGTCGAAGATGATCCGCGCTTGCCTAAAATCAAAATTGACGGCAGTTTGGCCGATGTGACTGTTAAAATTACCGGTAAGTAGACGATTTCACCGAGACCTGTCGTAATACGAATACGAATGCGAGCTCGGTCTCTGAGTGAAGCCAAGAAGTCATTTTGATGCTATGCTTTGTACGTAATTACGAGCAGTTGGTTAGATAGGTAGATGTAGATACTAGCATTTAGTTATGCGTTTATATTCGCGTAAGTACGCCTAATTACGTATTACGTACGAGTACATCTACATACACATAGTATAAGAACTAGCGTGCCTCTTCCTGTATTAATTTTATCGATGGCTACGCGTAGAGACAACGTTGTTGGAAGTGGTATCGCTGATCATTAGTCTTCCATTACCTAGTCACTCTGCTGAAAAGCAAACAATCGTGCAATTCGCCAACGATGGCGATGGCGGCGGTGGCGACGACGACGATGACGACGACGCGGACAACGCTTCCATCCTTTACGACTCGGCCGCTTCTTTGCGTCAGAAATTGGAATCTCTGAATCGTTTGCAATTCGCTACGCTTAGGAAATACGGGGCAACGAAAGCGACAACGACGGCAGGTCAAGACCAGCGTACCGCCTCCATTCCCAACGTCGATTACACAAATTTGGAAGCGAATTTTAGTTTCAAGGGTAGGTATAGGTACAAACAAGTACATAGACTAGACGTAGACGTAGACACTACACACTAGACATGAATATCCTATACGAGTTTGCCGTTGCCATTGCCCTTGCCCTTATGTGTGCGATTGGCGACGCAGGTCTCACCGTATACGTTCAACGCGACCCGATGAAAACGCCGTTAATCGAAGCTTCCGTCGTCACGCTGCAGTTGAGTTTCGTTCAAAGGACGTACGCTTGCGAAATATCCGCCAAGTTGGGAAAACTTTCGTTGTTACAAAATTACGGAGACTCGGTTATACCGGCGATTAGTACGCCTGTTTGCGATACACGTGCAGGCGGACGCTCTTCCGACCAGTATCTGTTCTTTTGTAAATTATTAATCGTACGTATTGGCTCGCTTTCTACTCATTAGGTACTCGACTCGACTCGACTCGACTCGTATAGTCGACATTGACATGACTAATTGACTGGTTACACGCTTGTTATAGGCCGACAAGACTTCGCCCGTCTTTCGACAGCTTTACAATTCGACTGCCGTAAAACTCTCCGCCGAATTCACTAAACTTTACGCGATCGTTCATCAAGACGCTATCATGAACACGATACAGTGGATCGGAGATTTGCACGCGCGAGTTCTCGACATATTATCGAGCGCTACGGCGGCGGCCGCAGATGCCGCTAATTCGGAGCCGCATCCGCATTCGGGTTATACGGCCGCTAAGCTCGCCGTCGCCGCCAAGAGACGCAAGAGTAGCGTTGGTTCTTCTACGTCGACGGCAGCCGTTGAAAAAAAATCCAGAAAATTAAAAACTAAATCCGCCTTGGCTGCTATCGTCGAAGATCAACTATCCGATATGAGTAAGTGCAAGTTGATACGGTAACTAACCGAGTAATGCGCGAATCGATTCGAATCGAATCGATCCGATCGTCTTACTCGTACCACGTCACGTGTAGCGTATAGCTTACGCGGCGTATGTGTATTGTTTGTTTTGCTTTTGCGTTAACGCAGCCGGTTCTCATTCGAATGCGGCACCTTATACGGACGAGTGGTCGGCCGGCGCCGGCCCCGTTATCGAATGTCTGGTAACCGCTTGCCTGGACGAAATACAACTATGTCTACAAACGGCGCGCGGATCTTTGGCTTCGATGTACGTGAACGGATTACAGTTGTCTACTCGAGTCGATAAATCGTGCACGGTCGTCGATTGTAATTTGCACTCGATCAACGTTTACGATTTAAACACCGAAACCATCTACAATAAAGTAAGCGTATATAGATATAGACGTAGACGTAGACGTAGACGAAGCTAAATGCGAGCGAGCGAGCGAGCAATATTTTGGCAAATACGGAATTTGTACGTACCCGCTGACCTTTTGTTTCGCAGGTGGCGTACGTGGTCGAAGGGAAACAAGCGTTCAATGCGGTCGTCACGTTGTTCAACGACCAAGCGTCGGATAGCGCGCGTTCCGAAAATGATTTCGACGTTTCGGTGAAAATGCAGATGAGCTCGTTACACTGCGTATTCATTAACCAGTTTCTCGTAGATGTTTTGGTAATGTGGCTTTCTCTTTTTCTCCTACCCTCGTTCGACGCCGTTCCGTTTTGCTATTTTTTATCTATTCATTTACGTAGTACTTATTATCATTTTTTTTTTTTTTCATCTTCTTTCTTTTTCATTTTCTAGCGCTTTGCGAATAATTTCCAAAGCAGCAAGAAAATGCTGGCCGAAGTGTCGGCCGCGGCTGTGGCCTCGGCCAAGATGAATGTGCAACAAGTCTATCAATCTTCGACCCGCGTGCTTTTAGACATTTTCGTGGATGTAAGTACTCATCGAGAGACAACGTGCGCCATGATTATCTACATCTAGGTACCTAATAATTTTTTGAACGTGTCGCGTCGCGTCGTTTGTTGCAGGCTCCGGTCATTTTGGTGCCGCAAAACAGTCGCAGCGATCAAGTTTTTATCGTCGATTTTGGTAATCTACGCGTGAAAAATGCGTTGAAGAAATTGTCGGACACGCACGCGCCGTCGACTACTTGGACCTCGCCTTGCGATGATTCGCAACACGAACTCTTCATCGATCAAGTTTCGGTCATATTAAAGGACATGCAAATCATCAGGTGAAAACGGGCGAAGCGAAACCACGATTAATCCCTATTCGTTATCGTTATCGATATCGTTATCGTTAGGTACTTATTGTGATACGGTTGTTTTAATTTTTCATATTGCTCGCCAGAACAAATTACGAGCGAACGGCCGTCGAGCATACGTTGTTGAAACCGGTAAATTATCAGCTGGTAATCAAGCGCAATCTGTCAGTTGCGTGGTTCGGCGACGTCGCCGATTTCGATATTTACGGCGAGTTCTGCCCCATTCACGTGAGTAAATTTCATTCGGCCTACGAGAGTGCGCGCTTCGCTTCGCGTCGCGTCAGTAGTACTTGGCGCGTCTAACCAGCGCTTGGCAAACTCGTTCGTTCGTTCGTTCGTTCGTTTGTTTGTTTGTTTGTTTGTTTGTTTGTTCATTCTATGTTACGTTTACATTTACGTTTAGATTGCGATCACGACGCGCGATTACGAAGTAGTAATGAAAACGCTACAAGAAAATTTCAACGCTCAAGCCGTAACAAGGAATAGTGACGCTGGCGTCGTCGGCGGTCAAAAAGAGGCTCGCCAGCAATTGCGCTTCCCCGCCGCCGCCGCCACTACCACCGTCGAACAAAGTAGGTGACACTGTGGACATACGTAGCGTAGCACGTATACGTATACGTATACGCAGGTATTGCGTATATTTTAAAATAGCTAAGATGTAATTTGCGTTTGTCGCGTTGCGTTGCGTTGCGTTGCAGCGACTACGGTTACAGCGGCCGTGTTGAACGAACAAGATGGTATTAGTAATACGGACGAACAAAGCGTTAGAACAATGGTGAAATTTGAAATGACCATCGAAAATGTCACCATCGATTTGTACACGGTAGTCAACGATAAAAAGGTTAGTTTTTTTTCGTCTCCGATTTGCCGATTTGTAATTAGTCTGTTTTTCGATTATAGGCTAATCATTGGTTATTCGATCGATTAACTGATTTCAGGATGGCTTGGCGAAATTCACGTTGTCGTTGTTGTCGGTGAGCGGTTCGATGTTGACGGATACGCGTATCGCGTTGCACGCGTCGTTGTCTAATTGCTGTCTGGATGATACACGCTCGTCGAAAATGGCCAATCCAGTCAAACGTTACATGCAAAGAAAGTCGCTGACCAGCGTCGAGTCACCGCCAGACGACATTTGCCAAGCATCGGCCACCGCCACCGCCACCAGCACCAGGAATATGATAGACGTTATTTTCGAAAAACACGTTAATCGTACCAACGGTAAGCGTAATGCTACTAGGCTAATACGAGCCTAGGCACGCGCCATTACATCGACTAATCGACGACCTTTTTCTTTTTTCTTTTTTCACGCTCGTTGGTTCATGATTGACCGATGACTATGGCTTCGGCTTCGACTTGGGCGTCGACGAACGTATGTGTACAGTACAAACGCACGTTTATAGTTTCGTACTGATTTTGAACGTCGATCATATAACCAAAATTCAAGAATTTTTCGCGCTTCCGTCGTCCGTCGCTAAAGCGGCGCCGACGGCGGCTGCTAAAGGCGCAGTCAACGCTAAACGGCACGACATTGCCAGTTCGCAAGTAAGACACGTCGCGTCGCGTCGCGTCCTCCTACTTTAGTCCATATCGCACCATCTCGTCTGTCGTCATACTTACTCACTTAGCAATCGTTCCATTTGTTGTAAGGGTGGTGGTGGCGGCGGCGGCAGCGGCAGCGAAGCGATCAGAGCTACAACGTTCGACCGAAATGAGACGGTGATATTATTCAGTTTGAGTTTAGAAAAGCCCGATATCATTTTAGTAGAAAATCTAGACGATATCGATACGAACGCCATCATTTTGAACGTAAGTTAACTTTGTACGTATAAGCGACGTGACGTGACGTGACGTGACGGTGGTGTAAGTTTGTGTATTTTGCAGAACGAAGCCAGCGTTAAAGTGGAAATGAGTGACGGTGGTGACCGTTTAGCGATTAACGCCGTGTTACGCGATTTACAACTTTACACTTGCTGCTACAATCCGGAGAAGAGAAATCAGAGCGCATCGTTGGTGAGTGAGAAAACAACCAAGTCGAATAGTCGCGCTTCACATAATGTTGGAATTAACGACGCCGCTCGTATTCGTTTGTGTCCGAGTACAGATTGTTCATCCTATGAGCATCGACGTGAACGGCGCCTCTTCCTCCGAGAACGCTAATTTACATTTGGACGTGAATGTGAGCCGTGTAAATGTTTCGATTACGGCGGGTAAGCTCACTAATACCTACCTACCTACCTACCTACCTACTTACTTAGCTGTACATATTACATATATACGTTTCCGAATTGTATTATGTACTTACTCCTGCAAACTTACGAACCTGCTTTAATTTTATGTAATTTATTTTTTTCCATGTGTCGCGTCGTGTTGCGAAACGTTGCACGCAGGTACGATCGCTTTGTTGAGTAATATTTCTTCGACTTTGGTGCCCAACATCGAGGACGAGTCTAGCGTTGGCGAGTCCAGTTGCGTAGATTATTCGGACGTGTGGAATGAGAAGAGTGTAAAAGACGACAGATACTGGTTTTTGGAAATGGGTACTGTACCGCACTGGCATTGGCACTAGCACTAGCACTAGCACTGCACTTATTACCTTTACCTATCTACGTGCTTATCCATCTATCGACTAGTACGAGACGAGTACGTATTAGGTATTTATTTACTACTCGGTGTTACAGAAGAAGGCGAAGACGCCTTACTCGCTTACGCGGACGCGGATAGCAAGTCTTGGCCACCGTTGTCGTCACCAGCCTTGACGTCTTCCGACAGTTGCAGTGAAAAACGCGTCGATACGCTGATATTGGCCATTCCGGTGGTACGAGTTACTTTGGAAGCAGGCGTAGGCAGCAAAACCATACCATTGTTGGCGTTGAATTCGTCTTTTTGTGCAACTGTAAAGAAAACCGCCCAACACGTTAGTCGTACATAAGTCGTTTTTCTACTAAAACCAGATACGAACGCGCGTAGCTAGAGCTACCTTATCTTATTGTACTCGTACGTTACGTAGGTTTTCCGAGTTTAATTTACCTACTTGCTTTGTTCTTTTTTTGTTTCTGTTTCTTGGTTGGTTGGTTGGTTGGTTGGTTGGTTGCCGACAGTCGACGTTGGAGAGTTTCATCAGCTTGGAAATCGCATACTACAATACTCGCTTGGCCATGTGGGAACCGATAATCGAGCCGATTCTTCAGCCGTGCGACAATTCTTTGATACGCGAGAAATGCCTACCTTGGAAATTACAATTTCAAGTGAGCCTTGCCGCGTCGCACGCGTACACTTTTCACGTTTACGTTTGCGATTACACTCGACTTTTCGCCATTTCAAGTGTAAAATGTTGAACAAATCGTTGCCGCCGCCGCCGCCGCCGCTGCCATCGCAAAACGACGATTGCTGCGATAAAAGTAACGAAGAAACGGATGCACCGGTCGTCGATACGACTTGGTCGTCTTGCAAGATTCCTACAGCTGAAAAAGAACCGTTGTTGTCGTTATATTTTACTTCCGAAGTGAGTCTCACTACGCTGCGCTGCGCTGTACCGTTGCCGCGTTATATTCGGTTTGCTTGCTCGCTTGCTTGCTCACTCATTCACCCACACAGTGGCGCGGAAGGATAATAAATACATATCTACGATAGTGCATATGTACCGTACATGCGCGTGTAGTTTAATGCATGTCACGCTTACCTGTTTCAGGAAAGAATCGAAGTAACTGTCACGAAGACGTGCCTCGATGTGGTGAAAACGCTTAGTCACTCGTTCAACGGTGTCGTACGAGATAAATGCGAGGCTTCGACTTCGACGTCGACGTCGTTGCACGAAATGGACGGCTCGTCTTGTTACGTACTAATTAACGAGTTCGGAGCCGACGTTCGATTATCGCTGTCCGACGATCAACCGTTTAGAGTGAGTTGGTCATTCTCGTCTCGTCTCGTGTGGTGGCCGACTAGTTTTACTTACATTTCGCTCGCGTCTGTCTGCAGCTGGTTCAAGGGCCGAACGAGCGCGATTCTTCGTCGCATGTTATCGTATCGAAAGGCGAAACGGTACGCTTGTCGAAAACGAAACTGGCACCGGCCGATGGCGTGGACGACATTTCTTGTAATACCGAAGAACGCTGCTTACTAGACGAATTGAATACGATAACGCAGCGAGATACGGATTTTCTGCGCATCACCGTAAGTACATATGAGACGGACGGACGGACGGGCGGCCGTCGCGCCGCGCCGCGCCGCGCCCTACTAGTACAACTACAAGATGATGATCGTTCTCGTACTCGTCCTTGTTGGTTGTGTGGCAGGTCTTGTGCCGGAACAAAGAATTGACGTTACCCGTATGCAGAGCTGATAAAAGATATTTTACGGTCAAATCTAACGACGGCTTGAGCGAGACGTGGGGTCTAATTTCCGAGGTAGACGTCGTGGAAGGCAGCGTCATCGTAGCTATCCGTAGCGTAGTGCGCGTAAGAGTCTCGTCCATCTATCGTTTAGCGGCTGTGTTTGTTACCTAATTTTCGAACCGACGCGATGATGCGACGTGTACGTGCAGGTTTACAATCATTTCAACGTCCATATTCTGGTGTATTCGATGAAAAACGATAAGCTCGAGCCAGTGGGTAAAGTGAATCCTTCGCAGTATTTGAACGTTCCCGTCGAAGCGGTTTACAATTCAAAGGGTCACTTATTTTTTGCTCCCGAACGGTAAGCGATTTTGCGATTCGATTTCATTTGAGAGCAGCCCGTATCACACCACGCCAGGCAATGCCATGCCAAGTTTACTCGTGTAATGTACTATCGCCTGGTGGTGATGGTGGTGTAGTCGATTAGTTACGCGCTGGTCTTCGGCTCGTGAACGTTACAGCGCAGCGTAGCGCAGCGCAGCGCAGCGCACCGTGCTACTGCTACGTGTTTGTTACAGATATCACTTATCAAGCGAACCGGTCGTTTGGAGGGATCTTCAAAAAACCGTATCGTTTTCAAAGCAAGCGCGTTGTATTTCAAAAAACAGCGAAAACGAAGATCCGTTTTTTATGCGAGTACGTACTACATACTACGTATAGTACGTACACGTAGTAACGATACGAGTACGCGGTACACCACCGTTGACTTTGTTAGGCATACTCGATTCTATTTGTTTGTTTGTTTGTTTGTTTTCAAAGATTTTAGGAGATATGGAACAGGTGTACTACGAGAACACGTCGTGTTATACGGTCGCCAGCACAGCTTATAATATACGCCTCAGACCGACGTTGATTTTAAAAAATTTCTTGCCCGTAGAGGTGATATGTTGTTTGCAAGGAATCGCAGTCGAGCATCGCTTGCAACCGGGTCAAAATATCAACGTATGCACCGCCGAACCGGATCATTCGACCATCGTGTTAAGGGTAAGTTGAAAGTTGACGGCGACGCGACGGCGCTAATTTCATGGTTTTATGGTCGCTGGTTTCAGTTGGATAACTATCTGGATAAGGTGTGGTCTTGCAAAAAACTCATCAAATCGGACGCGCCGGTATTTTCCGTCTGGACGTTCACGTCGTTCGATAGCGAGAAACCATTTTCGTTGAATTTGGGCGTATGGTATAGAAACTGCGACGATTCTATGACTTTTACCTTATATTGTCCGTATTGGATGGTGAATAAAAGCAGTCTAGATTTATCTTATAAGGTAAGTAGAAAGCGCGACACGACGCGACGCGACGCGACGCAGCAGTGCACTTGGTTATCTACGAGTACCTTGGACCCGTGTCTGTGTGCGCACTAGCTGCTCAGAGTACTAGCAAGTAGCAACTAGCAACTATGTGTACGAGTAATCGAGTATAACCAATGCATTAGCTAGTGCGGCGTGTACGTGTACGTTTACGTTTACGTGTAGTAGGTAGTAAGTATATGTTTATTATTTTGTTTGCTGTTCGTTTGTAGGGCGTCGAAGACGGTGGCATGATTTTACATCATCCAGCACGTTTCGAAGAACCTATACTATTCTCGTTTAAAGAGAAGTCGTTTTTCAGCAAAAAAAAAGCTTGCGTTCGAGTTGGCGACGGCGAGTGGTCCGATAAATTTTCGATGGACGTGGCCGGTAATTCGGGATCAGTTTTCTGCTCGTATTCGACACGAGTTTATCAAGTACGTGACGTGTGTAATGTGTATTACACGGTGCGATGCGGTGCACTCGCACTCGTATGTATGTATATGTACACCTAGTTACTCGTATTACGCGCGTCGCGTAGCCTACATTTTACGTTAATTTTTTTTTCAGTTGGGCGTGTACATCAGACTAAATTATAACACGCTGACGAAACAGGTGATATTCTCACCTTTCTTTACGTTGGCTAACAATTGTCCGTTTGCTGTGGAACTGCGGGAAAGCCGAATTCGAACCGCCACTTGGATTCGGGTAATAAAACGGGTAGTCTGCTTTTGCATGCAGCTGCCACGCCGTTGCTTGTATCCTTGCCTTAGGCCTACCAGAGTTGGAAACGAACAAACGATCTCAATAAACGTTCTATCGGTATCGGTTTTACGAAAAGTGATACACGATAATATCAGGTACCTCTATCTACGAGTACGTACCACCTTTTCGAGTAACCGTTTATTTACCCGTTTTTATGCGATTTCTCAAAGGTGATGCCCGATTTACCGGTAGAGGTAAACCGGTTAACCGGGTATGTACCAGCAGGAACGGTATACCATACCGTACCAACACCAGATACAGTACCTCTGCCTATTCTGTATCATCTTTAGTAACCGATAACCGTTTCGTTTCGTTTCGTTTCGTTTTCAACTCTGCTACCTACCTACCTACCTACCTACCTAGCATTTACCTGCTTGTCTACGTATCGTTCGCAGATGGAGAGCGGAGCGTGCGTTCCTTTTTGGCCGATCGCCACACAAGACTCGGACAAATTTCTCGAACTACGCATCGCGAACACCGTTCAAGTGACCACGTCTTTCTCGTACTTGAAAATCAAAACTCACACTTTGAAATTATATAATTCGGTAAGTATCTGGGCCTGTGTGGTATCGGAAGCCGCGTTGCCTGCAAACTGGCCCGTGATATATCCTGGTTAATTCGCGTCCGTAAACTTTTTGTCGACAGTACGGCGGACTACAAGCCGACGTTCAAGTTACCGAAGGCGGAGTATACGTAGCCGTAGCCGCTTTCCAACCTAAAATGGCCACCGCTCTGATTATCAACGATACCGATTCGACTTTCGAATGCATCCAAGTCGACTTGAAAAATAACGCTCGCGATAAAAATACTAGGTAAGTAGGTAATTCGTACCGGCGCGGCGCGGCGTCGTTAGTAGAATGGATTAGCGGCCAGCTGCAAACCAACTACCGTAACCGATGCGAGTTTTAATCATTTCGTTTCTATTTTCCGTTTCCTATGGTGTCGCGCAGCGGATCAGAAAATTACGGTCGCGAAGTGGTTTCTTTGCAATCGAAACATCAGTTGCTGTTTAATTGGTCTGCCGCCAACATGGAAAACGCCGTTCTCGTGACAGACGCCGGTAATTCGAGTATCGATCTTCAAACGGTACGTACCGTTCATACCTCGACGAGGTTTGCTATCGAATAGTACGAGTAGAATAGGCTAGGCGTAAACCTTAAGCTGCGACATGATGTGGTGTGGTGTGGTGTGGTGTTGATGTTAGGATGGCGTCGGCGAACTACGTAAACGCGCAAGTATCGGCGGTGACGAAAAAAATTATTGGATTTCTTTTTTGAACGGCATGCAGCGTGTCTTGTTGATTACCGCCGATCCGTTCGTAGTTAAGGAAATCGAGGCGATAGCCGACTTCGAGCAAACTCGACAAGAAATTCAGTTAAACTTGAAAGGCGTAGGATTCTCGCTGGTCAATAATGTATCCAAACAAGAATTGTTATACGTCAGCGTATCCAGGTACCCATCTAGTATTCGTATAGGTAGAACTTGATTTTTTTTTTTTTTTTTTTTTTTTTTTTTTCCGAAACCGTTGCACGTATTACTTACGTATTTGCGGGGTTT
>FIZV01000923.1:0-10566 GCA_900050545.1 Trionymus perrisii | reverse complement strand
GGCCCGGTTTTCAAATTCATTTTCAACACATGATGGGTGTTTCTTTCTCGTCACTTTCTCTCAACAAAATTCAAGAGCTTTGCTCCTGTTTAATCAAAACACACCATCGAGTGAACACCCAATGCAAATTTAGTTTGGCGGTTTCGTGTGATAAATATAGTGTTCTGGCCTATACCAATTACAGTGCAACTTTTTGTGATGAGCCCCTAATCCCAAAGTAAATTTCAAATAATTTCAAAAAAATTTCATAAAAAGATCGTGTAAGAAAGGTCAACATTCATAAGGTGTGAAAATTTTCCAGGATGAGTAGAATTTTGCTTTGGAATAGGAGTGGATAAGAGAAAGGATAGTGTACAGACCCATACCAAGTGCAGTCCAACTTTTTGTGATAGGCCCCTAATCCCTCAGTAAATTTCGAATAATTTCAAAAAACTTGCATGAATAGCTTGTGACCAAAAGGTCAACAATAATCAAGTCTGAAAATTTTTCAGGATGAATGGAATTTTTTTCGGAGTATGAGTGAATATGAAAAGGTATAGTGTTCAGAACTTTACCAAGTGCACTGGAACTTTTTGTGATGTTCCTCATATCCCAAAGTAAATTTCAAATAATTTCAAAAAAATTTCATGAAAAGATGGTGTATGAGAGGTCAAAATAAATTAGGTCAGAAAATTTTTCAAGTTGGATAAATTCTTTTATTGGAATATGAGTGGATAAGAAAAAAGAGCTTTTCATGAAATTTTTTTGGAATTATTCGTAATTTACTTTGGGATTAGGGGCTCATCACTAAAAGTTCTACTGTACTTGCTACAGTTCTGAACACTATACTGTTTCTTATCCACTCATATTCCAAAACAAAATTCTATTCAACCTGAAAAAATTTCACACCTTATGATTGTTGACCTTTTGATCAAGAGCTTTTCATGAAATTTTTTTGAAATTATTTGAAATTTACTTTGGGATTAGGGGCTCATCACAAAACACACAGCTATAAGACATATCCATGTCAAAAGTCGGTCGAACACGCAGTTATACTCGTCGACCCATGACACAGAAAGCCTACATTGGTCTGTTCGTAAAAATTGAAAACAAATTTACAAAAGAAAATTCAAAACAAAATTGACTACATTGCGAAAGAATAACATAACCAAGGCACTTTTATTTCAAAATGAAAAAACTTGACAACTAATATTTTGAGAGAAAGTAAATAAATATAGTCGATCTTTGCTAAAAACATAAAAACAGAACAAAAGAAAAAAACAGACTCCATGTGATGAGACAAAATTTAAAAGTTCTGGAAACCGCATTAACCAGACTAGAACAGACCCAGCTTGAAATTTTCATGCAGTAAAAAAAGGTTAACCTTAGGGCCTAGAACCCTAACCCTATGCTATATTTTTTTTCACAAGAGCGCGATTGTAACCAATGAAAAAAAAAATCATCAAGTTTTAACCGGATCAATTACCATTCTCAGATGACCAGATTAAAAATGTTCAATTTTCTACCTGTGTACCCAGAAGGTCCGCCCTCTCCCCCTTAGGACTACTAAGATACCCTACAAGTCAAAAGATGTGAAATCAAGTACACAAAATGAATATACGTACCGAGCTATTTTTGCTATACAACTATTATTTGCAGAAATATTTATTTTATTTATTTATGAATTTAACGTCACTATCAACTACAAAGGTTATTCAGTGACAGAAGCAAAAAAGTATCTTAAATTATTTAAGCGAAGTTAAATTAAGTAAGTACTAAATTAAATAAGCTAAGCTATGTAAATGCGATCACTAAAGAAAGTTATAAATTTTAATTTCTTTTAAGAATTTTGAAAGTTTGAGGCATTCCTTACTTAAAAATAGTTTTTGTCTAGTTTTAGGTAAAAGCATACGTCTTCTGATCGTTTCATGAAAAGGGCAATCGAAAAGGATGTGATCTGTTGTTAATTTAGAATTAGATTGACAGTTAGCGCACCGAGGAGGAATTTTTGGTATTTGGAATAGATAGTTGTATGTAAGATTCGTATGGCCTACGCGAAGGCGTCCGATAGTAGATATGTCATGTTTGTTAAGTTCAGAGTAATAATTCCAACGTTTCTTATCTTTTTTATGTGTTCGGAGATAATTATGAGTTGTGTTGTTCCATTCATTGTTCCATTGCACCCAAATTTTCTTTTTGATCTCTGGTATAAAATCCATTGCATTCAAAAGTTAGAAGTTGTTGACTGCCATGCGGCTAGCAGATTTTGTCAGAAGATCGACTTTATGGTTTCCATAAATGCCTGAGTGGCTAGGTATCCAGAAAAAGAGAATGTCAATATAACGCATAGCAGCATTATATAAAAGATCTTGAATTTTTTTGACGATAATGTTTTTGGACCACATATCTTGTATTCCTTCGATAGCTGATTGTGAGTCAGATAGTATGACATGCTTGTGAGAGTGATTTCTGGTGATGATGATTTCAATAGCTGTTAGGATTGTGATGAGTTCCGCGGAGTAAATCGTAGTCTTCGGATGTAGTCGAATTTTGATTTGTTCATTGTTGAAGAGAACAGCACAGCCTACTTCATCGCCTTGTTTAGATGCGTCAGTATAGATTTTGGAATAATTCACATGTTTCCGAAGGAAGTCGAGAAAATAATCTGAGGATGCGATGAATGTTGGTCTGTGATTTATTTTCGTAGGTTTGTTCTTCAAGTTGACAATTTTGACTCCAAAAGTTTTCCAGGGCGGGTATAATCGTGGATGGTTTGGTGTTATGTGTTGAAGAGATGTATCCAAATTAGTAGCTGAATGATAGAGAAGATTGTTCAGAGGTTTTGGTATTCTTGGATGTGCGTTGAAGTATGATAAGTCGGAATGTTGGATTGGAGGAAAAGCAGTGGAGAAAATGCCTTTGAGTAAAAGGGAGATCGAGTTCAGCATTCTTTGATGTTGTAGTGGAAGACAGCCAGTATCATTGAGAATGCTGGGAATCGGAGTTGAAGCATGAAGTCCAGTTGCTAGTCTGAGACCAGAGTGGTGAATTGTAGATAATTTTTGAGAAGTGTGTGTAGGTGTAAATGTGAGTATTTGAGTGCCGTAGTTCAATTTTGATAGAATGAGAGCTTTGTAGATCAAGATGGCTGAGTTTCTATCGGCGCCCCATTTAGAATTACAGATGATTTTGAGGAGATTCAAACGTTGTAAACAATCAATTTTTAAGTTGTCAATGAAAGGTTTCCATGAAAGTTTATGGTCAAACGTAACTCCGAGTATTTTGATTTCTGTCTTGAAGGTAAGAGGAATTCCATTGAGATGTAAGGTAAATGGATGTTGATGTAATCGTTTTCTGGTGAAGAGGATACATTCAGTTTTCGAAGATGAGAAGCGAAATCCAGAAAAAAGGCTCCAGTTGAATAGGTGGTTCAGAGTATTTTGAAGTATGTTGCAAATGGATTGTGCATTTTCCCCTTCAAGGTAGATGTTGATATCATCAGCGAAGAGGAGATGTTTGACAGGAGAATTGATAGAAGTACAGATGGAGTTGATGCAGAGAAGGAAGAGAGTAACACTGAGGACTGATCCTTGAGGAACACCTTTGTTTATGTGGTATGTGCCAGAAAGCTTACCATTTAGTTTGACTTGGAAAGTTCTGCCAGAGAGAAAATTCATAATGAAGCGTAGAGTTTTGCCGCAGATACCATATTCCATCATCAAATTAAGAATAAGATTGTGGTCTGTTGTGTCATAAGCTTTTTCGATGTCTAGGTTGATCAAGATGACTTCATTTTTCCGTTGAAAAGCATTAGCGACGTCTGATTGAAGTTGTAAAATATTGTTGAGTGAGGTTCTGCTTGTCCTGAATGCATTTTGTTTTGTGCAGAAGATTTGGTTAGTTTCTAAATACCAGGTCATTCTTCTATTAATCATTTTTTCCATGATTTTGCATAGAGTACATGTGAGAGAAATCGGCCGTAGATTATCAATACGATGTAGATTTTTCTTTTTTGGAATAGGTATAACAATTGCATTCTTCCAGTGAGAGGGAAGTGATCCTAAATTCCATATAGCATTGTATATTTGAAGTAGGACGTAGAGCGCTTGTGGTGGTAAGTTTTTCAAGAATGAGTTAGGAATGTCGTCGCAGCCGGCAGCAGTGTTTTTACTAGATGAGAGCGCGTAATTTAGTTCTACAAGAGAGAAGTCATCATCACAGGTATGTGTAGATGAGATTGCATCTAAGTAAGCGTTAGTGTTGAGAGGTACGTTAGTGGTTGAGTTGTTTGAGTTTGATTGAAAAAAGAGGCCAATCGAGTTCAGGAGTTCGTCACCACTCACTATAGTGTCATTGAGAGATTTTAAGGATGTAATTTGTTGGTATTGTTTTCCTTCACGGAGACTGTTGACTTTTTGCCAGATTTCCTTTGTAGAGGATTGAGGGCTGATGTTGTTAACAAAGGTTTTCCAAGAATCACGTTTGCTTGATCTGATAGTTTTTCTGGATATAGCCTTGGCTCTTTTGTATGCGATAAGGTTAGACTCGTTTTGTTGGTGTTGAAATTTACGCAGAGCTTTCTTGCAGGAACGGATTGCTTGACTACAGTTTGGATTCCACCAAGGTAGTAGTTTGCGCTGTGAAGGAGATATCTTACCAATAGTATCGTGCGCCGCTTGAGTTATGATATTTGTAAATTCCATTGTTGCAAGCTCAATGTTGTTAAGAGCGAGAGGTTGAGTTATTCTATCAACTTGTAGAAGATCTGTGACTTTGTTCTTGAAAGAGGTCCATGATTTGGGATTTTTCCATTTATTGTTGAAAGTTGATGCAGTTTGGTTTGAATTTGCATTGAAGTGAAGGATGATAGGGAAATGGTCGCTGTCGTAAAGGTCGTCGATGACATTCCACTCAATGTTGGTAGCTATCGAGGGGCAGCATAGAGATAAATCAATTGTTGACTGAGTTCCGTGTGACAGATTCAAATGTGTTCGTGTTTTTGAGTTTAGGAGAACTATATTTTCATCCTGGAGCAATTTTTCAATAATTCTTCCTCTAGTGTTGGTTTGTCGAGAGCCCCAAAGGCGGCTGTGACTATTGAAATCACCAAGGATGACGTAATTATCAGTGAAATGGCTGAGTAATGTGTGTAAAGCGTCATTTTCCAACTGCAGATTCGGTGGTATATATATAGAGCAAACATCCAAGTTATTACATCGAACAGCAATGGCTTCTAGGTTTGATTGTAAGGGAATTACTTCGGTATAGATTCCATTTTTGACCAGTATGGCAGTACCACCGCTACCGTGATTTGAATTCGCTCTGTGTTGATAAAAGCATTGATAATTTTTCAAAGTTGGTTTGAAGTCAGAATTTAGTTTTGTTTCTTGGAGACAGAGGATGTCAGGGTTGAAGTTCTTGATGAGTAGTTGTAGAAAAGGGATTCTTGGCAGCAGTCCGCGGACATTCCATTGGATTATTTTGAAGGATGTGTTCATCGCTTAGTCTTTTTGAGTAGTTTTTCTTTTGGTTGAGAACGAAATTCGTTTATAACGTGGGAGAAGTTTTTCTTCATCTCGAGGTCATCGTTGACGACTTTGGTTGTTTTTATTGAAGAAACTGAGGTTTGAGTTTTCAAGGATAGAGGCTTGGTAGGTTGATTTGATGTATCAATTTTGTTTACGACGTTAGGATTGGATGAATTTTCAGAGAATGTTTTGAAAAGGGAATACAGTTCATTGTATTTGGATTTTAGGTCATTTAGCGTGTTTAAGATTTGATCGAGTTGTGTTGCTTCAGGTAGATCCGTTTGGTTATGTGATTCTTTGGCTGTTGCTGCTTCAGGTAGATCCGTTTGGTTGTGTGATTCTTTGGCTACTATTCGAGTATTAGGTGAGGTATTTGGTAAGAGCATTTTGCACTTTTTAGACCATGCTGGGTGATCACCTTTGCAATTTATACAGCAGGCAGGAAAAGAGCATTGACCATTTGAGGTGTCATGTTTTGGTTGTCCACAGTGTCCACAGGTTTCATTTGATTTGCAGTATTTGGCGACATGGCCGAGCTTGAAGCATTTGAAACATTGCACCGGTTTTGGAATGTATGGCGATACAGGAAGAGATAAGTATCCAACTTTGAGTCTACTTGGAATTTCACGGAGATCGAATGTTACGACGTAATTATGTGTTAGGAAATTTCCTTCTCTATTCTTTTTGGATATTCTGAAGATATTTGAGACGCTTTGTTCTTTTAGTTCTTTTAAAAGTTCTTCTTGAGTGCACCATTGTAATTCTTCGGATCGAATAAAACCTTTACAAGTATTGAATTTTTGAGAGCGTTTGATTAAGATCTTGGTACCATCTGGTAATGAAGTTCTTTTAAGAAATTCTTCGGCGTCATTGGAATCAGTTTCGATGAGTACTTTGCCGCTTCGTAGCTTTTTAACAGTGGACGTGTTAGATATTTCTTTGGTAAATTTGTAGAGAACAAATCGATTTGCATTTTTTAGGTCATCTTCTTGATTAAGCGCGCTTACAATTAAAATAGTTGAAGTATTAGCCATATTACTAAGCAATTTTCAGGAGATGTTAACAGGTCCGTGTCGCAAACGCGAATGAACTAGAAGCGAGCCAACAAAGGCTCATTAAATGCGCAGAGGGCACTGTCCCATCCATAAGATGAACAAATGATCCGGACTGGATAGCCCGGGCCAGTGTCGAAGCTGCTGGCTGGGCCTCTTGTCCCGTCAGCGCAAGCATGATCGGCGGGTCCACGAAAGCAGCCGGCTGAGGCGGTGCTGGTACCTCTGGCGCGTTTGCAATCATCGAAGTTAATTGCGCGATATACCAGCCCTTCGCGTACAGGGCGATACTATCATACTTGACAGGGTTATCCACTAACACGGATGCCAAGATCGGGGTAACGCGCTGGTCGGTGTAGCGCAGTTTGGCCCTCAATCCACTGTCAACGGCCTTTGTGCTAGCCACATCTCCCAGCATAAACGGAGCGAGTAGACCAGGCTCAATTTCAGCCTGGGGATAGGCACCCGTTAATGTGACGACTGTTGGACCCCAAGTACCCGCGGTGTTCGGGATACAGGTGGCCATCATCATCTGTCTTTCAACCGGCAAAGCCACCCCGGCCCATGTCGGATAAGTGAGGCGGGAGGTAAGATTGTAACAGTGACCCACGTTATTCCAGGGTACTGAGGCTGATAGACCCGTGGGGTCTGACAACAACACTGGCAGGGCGTTGGGCGCTATGGCAGGCACTTCGGTTAATTCGGCGTACAGTGTGGCTGTTATGCCGTCACCTTGCACCGAATGGTCGCCGAAGCGAACAGAGCCGTTCGAGTCAGTTCGCGAGCGGACATTACGGTTACCCAGTGGCGGACGACCCCGCGGGCGCCGGACTGGCGGTTGGGGTGCCTTTACATGGATAACAGGCGGTTCAAAGTTCTCAGGAGCGGTGTTAGACGTATTTACAGGTAACGGAATCCTCGAACGAGTTCGAGGTGGCGAACCGGAACGATCACTCGGAGCGGGTTGGACCCCAGATGGTCCCGGGAGGACGGGTGATTCCCCTGTGACACGTTGTGACTCAGAGGAAGTGTCGGATGTGTCCGATTGGTACAGTGGTAAAACCACCGGGCAACAAGGCACACCGTCGCCGTCACGGGGCACATCTTCAATGGGATCCACCTGTTCCTGATTCTGAACTACCTCCTCAATATGGGGAGGTACTACAGGGTCAGGGCCAGGTTCATCCATTATTCGGGGCTCCTGTTCGTTGAGGATGCCAAGGTCAATGGCGCCGTCATATGGGGTCCAGCCCGGTAGCGGCTGGGACGGACAATTTGGTAGGAAGGTCACCTGACCACTCGCGGAGTAGTGGTAGGTGCCTGCTTGGTTGGGTGCCGTAACTAAATAACCTTGTCTTCCGCGGATTCGTGAGGGTACAAAAGAAGAGGCCCGGCTGCCACCAGGAGAGTTAGCGGATTTACCAACAGCATTGGCAGATGCAGTGGTGGGCTTTGTCGGAGCAGTGGCGCCGCCATCGCGCTTTAAACGCTCCAACTCGGCAGAAGATATATTCATATTATACCCAGATAAAGGCATACTGAATAGAGATCGAAAAAACAAAAAACGCAATTGAAAAATAAGCAAAGCAGTTAGATAGTATATCTTTAGTACAGCAGCATTCCTTCCGCCGTTCTTGTCCCATTGGTGTACTGCAACCAGGCGTCACGGATTTGTTGTTCGTGACGTACTGCAATTGGAATAATCTCGTTTAGAACTCATGATGTTCTTTAAAAAACCAAACAATTTGCATCACAAAATCAAACGATTCGCACCACAAAAATTGATGCCGACATACACAATGTACATAAGATGACACTTTTACAATTACAGTGAAACTTATGATAGAACTTTCAGAAAAACATCAAACATTCATGTAGAACTAAAGATCAAATAACTGAAAAGAAATAGAATTCAAGCTATTTATTCACTTTTGGAAAACAATAGAATTTTAAATATGAAAAAAATAAAATTTTACTGGACCAATCAGTGTAGGAGAAAATTTCCTGGCCAATGAGTGCAGCAGAAAATGACATTAGTGACTCAACCTATTGTGATATTTTTTCAAATGCAGTCAAAGTACAGTTTTGGATGTAAACAAAATAATAGGTACAAATACACACATCACCCACCTAATAAACACCGCATAAAAGATGCACATGGTGAATCATTTCTTTGTCAAAGTGAAAGATAAAGAAGGTAGTGGTGACTCATCCTTTTGAAATGGCTTAAACAATTCTCCAAATTAAAATTCAAAGTTCAACTCGATGACAGAATAGCGTGCTATTAGACAACAAGTCCACCAAGAAGAAAAGGAACAAAAATAATTCACCTATTGCACTGCCCCAAATTCTTTTTTTGTACTTACTACTTACTACGTTCATTTGAACGATATTTCTTGAGCCCCTTCCCCTTGAGGGACTTGGGGCCGTTTAATTGGAAATTTGACTTCATAGTCGTGTTCAGTGCGTTCAAATTATGCGAAAACGATACCATATTACCTATGTAGCTCTAATCCTAATTCGGGGGTGGGGGTGCCAATGCACCCCAAATGAGGATTTGACAGGATTCTCGCTTTTAGGCAATGAATTTCCACCGATTAAAGCAGTAAGTACAAGTAAGTAGGTATGCAAAATATCAACTATGTTCCATGCTTACTTTCTTCAGTACTGCCCCTTGCTATAAAAGTATGGGGCAGTCTTTTTGATTTTTCGACATGTGCCCAATGAAATACAATTTCGAAAAAAATAAGTATGTTATTCTAGGGTCAATAGCGCATCTGAAAAGTATTTTTTGAAAATTGTGCCTCAAGATGTTACCTTCGTTTTATCAATGAAAGTTCAAAATTGATTTTTGTTCTTTTGGTAAACTCAATTTTCCAACTTCGCATTCGTGTCCGCCATGTTTTGGATAAAATTTAACGGTGACGTGTTATAATTCTTTTAAATTATTCAAAAACTGGTGAATATACTCGTCTATACTGAATTTTCAAGACGGATCCCAGGTTGCCCACATTTTATTTGGATCCCACCTTGGTCAAAAAATCTCTATATTATATATACACTATATCCTATGCACTATATTCATTCTTCTTCTACCCTATGTTGGTTGCATACTCTTTTTGCCGTCACATATGTCGCCCGGACTCGCACCTTTACTACAGACCAAGGTACTCCATTTTCTTCGTTTATTATTTGAATTTTAGACGAGATGCTCCAGTATTTGGTTCAGACAGGATGAAATCTCGTCTTTGCCTCACCAATGTACACGCCTTGTGAAAAATACGATTTACTTTCTCACTTGCACTATGGAATCGCCTGTTTAAAAAGGCAATTTTGGTCGGTAAATGTTTTATAGGGTGTTAACTGTTAATAAGATGAAGTGCGCAAATCACGCGATGAATAGAATAAACGAACCGTACGTATGCTGCGGCTTGTAGGTGAGTAAATTAAGTATAGTCAGCCTCTGTAGGCTAATATTATTGGCATTTCGATTCGATTCACCAAATCGCATCATTTTCCAATGTTGAAGTTTAATTGAGTGAGAAAATTATCACATTGAAGTTTTTCGCGTTGAATTTTTCGATGAACGATAATTTAGCTGGGTCGTTTGCGAAATTATTATATTTTGCTGCGTAAGCGAAGACACTTTCAATCAACGCGTATTTACGAACTTGTTGCTTCGAGTTATGTTATTTCCACAAATGAGTGAAGTAGGTACAAAAGTTTGGATGTGGGATGTGGGGGTGCGATTCTTCCTCTTCCTCTGCGTCTTGTAATGTGGAACTCCTTTTGTGATGTTTTAGTACATCCATCACCAAACAAAATTGGATTCACTTCTTTTTTGGGTTAACTCATATACATGATACATGATACAAATGAAATGAAATGATTAGAAGTTAAACATTTTTTTTACCCATAATTAAGGTGGTTCTTCGCGTCTTGCGTTTTTTAAATGTAGTATACCCAGTACCGGAAGGGGCAATTAGTTGAGTTATCTAATTTTGCTT
>FIZV01000892.1:0-20814 GCA_900050545.1 Trionymus perrisii | reverse complement strand
GAACTTGAAATATTCAGGAAGGAATATAAAATTGTCTCTCAAAAAAAAAAAACCGATTTGAAATTATGTATACTTAATACATAACTTACCTAACCTACAACATAATCTAATGGTAATTTAATTTCTCCTTGAGAAATATCAAAAATAACGAAT
Organism: Trionymus perrisii; assembly: GCA_900050545.1. Taxonomy (NCBI): domain Eukaryota; kingdom Metazoa; phylum Arthropoda; class Insecta; order Hemiptera; family Pseudococcidae; genus Trionymus; species Trionymus perrisii. The sequence continues at coordinate 20,661 of FIZV01000892.1, read as the reverse complement.
CTTCTTCAACTGTTCCGCTAATCTTTTCAAGTTTTTTCATGAAATTCGAAAATAAGCTCAATCAGACTCTCTGGATTTGGTTTTTTGCATATTCCATGCACTTCCAAACTGCATTTTTTCATTTCTTCGGCGGTGGTAGGACCAATAGCTATAAACTAATAACTTGAAAAATAAGCAATTCGGTAGACTAAGAAAAATACAAATTTCTACAAGCAACGATAACTTGAATACAAACCTTGAATTTTTTATCTGAAGACAAAGGTATATAACGAACAGCCGAATTTATTCCAGAGGGACTAAAAAACACTAAAATGTTGGTTACTTGTGTTTTAAACGAATCTTTCAGCAACGAATCAAGTTGTTCATGTTCGTGTGTTTCATATACTTCAATTTTTTCTAATTTTACATTTACTTCAGAACTTTTATGTAAATTACCGACAGGCATGAGTAATGGTTTCTCAAAGTCATCTAAAAAAAAATAATTGATTATTAGATAGTTACGTGTAAATCTAATATACCTAGGTACTCTAAACCAAAATTTCAAAACCTACATTGAGAAACATCTTTCAATAAATTTGATAAATTTCCTGAAGACTGTCCCTCGAAATTTAAATTTAATTCATTTTTCAACAATCTCGCCGTGGCTTCTCCAACAACGAAACATTTCAATGATTTCCATTCATCTTTCAGGCGTTCATTTTGCAGTGATTCGATGACAGCGCGAACACATCTGGGACTGCTTAATAAAATACCTGCGAATGAATTCATTTTGTGCATTGCTAACGAATATATTATAGTAAATTACCTACATAATTTTTAAAAAAAACTTACCATACCAGCATAATTTTCGGGTTTATTCAAACAATTCAGTAAAGCATCCAGATTCTTGAAACGAAATTGTAAAGTTGGAATAAATTTTGAAGGAATATTTACTTTTGTAAGATGTTCAATGTAAGGATCTTGTTGATCTAAATCTTCGGATGGCGCTTTCAAAATAAACACTAGTACAGACGATTGAAAAAGATTCTCCATGGAGAGTAAAAATTGGAAATAGGTGACGGGATGAAAAAATTAAAGTTTACATGAGCAAAGATTTCGTGAAAATTGTAATTAAAAATTTAACGTAAAGAATGGGCGATTTTAAAAGCTGAATAACCGAAAATCGTATTCGGAAATTGTTATCAAAATGTTATTGTTATGATATGATAAGAAGAGTTTTGGCATCGATAATCGACTAATATCGATTTTTAGATCACAATTATTAAAGTTGATCATCGATTTCCACAATTAGGTACCTTCCTTTTACTTGATACTCTCGTTCTCACACAAATTAATTCAATTTCAATTAAAGTTATTTAAAACATAAAAATGAAAACGAATAATGGAAAGGAATAAACATATGACTTTTTATTTTATTTGAAATAAATCTATTGTTTAATACAAAAATAGAATATCCCGACATACAGCATTCAAGTATCTACTACCAATAAGTACTTACTTATTGGATATATAAAACTTACTTTTTTAAAAATGCAACATTTTGATTTAATTAGGAAATTAGGATATAATTATCACAAAACGTTAACCAAGAAGTATTTTAATCAAATGTGTTTAAACAATAGTTTTTTTCGACATCGCTTTTTCGATTTCTTTGCTGTCACTTTCGGCTTTCTTCAATTCCGCCATTAATGCTGACACAGCTGTTTTTTGTTTTTTATCAAGCTCCAATACCTTCTTCAAGTCGTTTTTCGCCTCATCCAAATTCCAAGTTTTAATGTAAGCTTTACCCCTTCTAAACAAAGCTTTCACATTTTCTGAAAAGTAACTTTCGTTTTAATTTTGCTTCTTTAAAAACACACGTTTCCATTTTTCAAACAATTACCTACCTGGATCAATTTCGAGGACAGAATTGCAATGTTCAATGGTCCCGTAATAATCATTCAAACATAATTTGCATTGAGCTATATTGAGCAGGAAAGGGACTTTCATTACATTCAAGTCGTTCCATTCTGTATCGCGTGGTTTTTCCCTAGAGATTATTTTTAAATTTAGGTTCAATAAATAGAATAATTCTCATGTACCTATCTATTTAGTACTTAGTTAAATACATACATAGTTGTAATCATTCTATCAATAGTTTAAGCATTTACCTTAACTGCAGCTGATCTATGAATGATAAGCCCAGCTGATATTTTTCGAGAGCTTTTTCATACTCAGAGCTTTGGTAAAATTTGTTACCTTCATTTTTCAACTTTGGTATCAACTCTAATTTATTATCATCTGTAATTTGCCAGTTTTCTTTTTCATATTCACCAGGTTGTTCAACACCGATTATTTCTGTTTTGTTGAAAAAATAAAAATAGAACATTAGAAATTATTTTTATGAAGGTAGGTAGATCTAGTTATGCGAAAATAAAAACATTGCTGCTTTGTGGGAGCATAAGTTCAATGCTTAGATTGTTATGCAGATACGAAAAAATGGGTGAGCAAAATAAACGAATACGCGAATAAATTAGAACACTCAACGTACGCGTGTGCATTTACGTGAGTAGCATATATATGAGAAATTACTACGAAGAGTGGGCGGGGGGAAGTATGCGTTTAGCGATGACAGACACTTGAACCGATATGATAATCAATTGGATAGGTAATATAGATAATTATATTAAAATGAGTATTACCGAAAATAAATTCCAAATCTTGTGGATCATGGAACAATTTATTCAAATCCTCATAGCCCAAACCTTCTGAAATTAAAGAAGCCTGACAATGATGTCTTCGAGCAGGTTTCTTCAAAACATCGTCTCTGAATACTTTTGAAACCATAGGATATTCTTGAACCAGCTAAAAAAGTTTACTTGATTAACCGAGGAAATTTCATAATACCAAAGGTACTTCTAGATCAACTAATTTTTCACTTTTAGATAGTACCTATTTAAGAAATTGGTTCGAGAATTAGATATTCTAGGCTTTTCGTGAAACATGAAACTCAATCGAAGTTGTCTGGCTCATGACGTTCTTTTATTTCATGCACAAGCGTAAAAAAAAATACTACACGTACTAATAAAATTACTTTATTACGTACACCGACACAATTAACAGAATTGTACAACAAACAATCAAAAAAAGCACACACATATCATACGACTATTGAGGAAGAATGGCGCTGAACTTTTTAAATGTCAACTCATGATGGCTTGCTTTTTTTTAAAAGGAAAAGTATTCTAACTAAATTAAATTTTCAGTTAGATTTCTCCTCGAGTACAACGAGTTTTAAAGCAATAGTTTGATTCATTATAAAAATTGTTCTCAACATTATAAATTCAAATTGCACGCAAAAAATTGTAATACAAAGTATTAATTAAAAATCTAATCAACAGACCATATAACACTTAAATACTAATCTAAGATACTTTATGCAATAACTCTGTCAAAAAATATATGAAATTAAAAAATACTTGGTCATCTCCAACAAACTAAAATGAAAAACATTACGTATTAAACAAAAATTATGGAATAACAATACGTTCATTTCAATATTTTTCAATAAGTACAAAACAATTCAGATGGTAACTAATTATCCAAAACAATCACTTCAAAACATGATCTAAATAAATTAATTGTAAAAATCACAGAACTCATTCTTTACACAAATAGGCGACTTTCGTAATCAAATGATTTTATAAACTATACTCGTATAATGTGTCTTTGGGGTTCAACGAGCATTCGAATTTTCGGATAGTCTCAGTAGAGAATGAACCGAATGTGGCCTTCCAAGCAGTGTTTGAAAGTAATTTTGAGAGAAACAAGGAATGAAAATACCCTTTCAAACAAAGAATTTTCAGCTGCACCACAAAACACATTCGCCCATTCGGTTTGTTCTCAATTGAAACGGACTAAACTGCAAATCGATGCACGTTGAAGGGAAAATGTTTTTTATTCTTTTCTAGAGTATGTCCTACGACGCTCCTTGTCGATATGGCTCAGATACCAAGTACCTGGGAATAACGTGTCAGTGGACGCAGACGGTGTGAAAGGAGCTTGATGCAAAGTTTCCTTACGGTGTTTGAGAATGTTGGCAAATTCTGCAGGAGTAACTTTCTTACGAGAGTCGAGTTGTTCCACTATATTAGAAATACTGCTTAATAATTTTTCCAACTGAGGACCTCCTTTAACTTGAACCGAATACATGGAAGATGCTAGCCCCGATCCGTATGAAAAAATACCTATTCTTTTACCCGGAAGTTCACTCAAGGGAGTAGTTGCCAAATACGAAACCAGACAACTGTACACAGAGGCTGTGTACATGTTGCCGACGCGACTCGCCAATAACAATGAGTTTTTTGTCATGGTATTGAAAAGTGGCTCACCCCGAGATAAGAATAATTTTTCAATTTCACGATCGAAATATGTTTCTTCGAGCTTTACATTTTCCAAATGCGTCAACTCAGGATAATACTTCTGTTTATCGGGGCACAGTACGTAATCGTTTAGTAATAACCTGGCACTGGATTTCTGTACTAATTTACAGTACGGTGAGTGGAAAACCATAGCGTCTAGTTTATCGAGACGAAAATCAGCATCCTTGGTTTTCTTGCGGTACATCGAGTAACACGCATCTAAAGCTGATAAGTAGCACTGAATGGAAAGTTTCCCATCAACGTAAGGGTATTCCGATGTTAAGTCTGGTTTGTAGAAATCGTATACGTGATTCATATACGTACTACGTAAACCACGTTCCACCACAATAGGAGCATGCGGACCGATTAGCATGGCTACAGCACCAGCACCACCAGTTGGACGAGCACTGCCTTCAGCATAAACGGCTATATCGCCAGCTATCACTACTGCTAATCGTCCATCCCAATAGCTAGACTCGATCCAGGATATTGCATTGAATAAAGCAGCAGTACCACCGTAACATGCATTCGTAGTATCCAAACCTTCGACACTGAAATTCCCGCTGTCTTTGAATAAATCCATTAATACAGTTTTCACACTTTTTGATTTGTCTACGATTGTTTCAGTGCCTACGTCTACTCTTCCTATATCTTCGTATTTCAACTTGTTCTTCTCCACTAATCTACTTAGAGCAGTTAAACATAACGAATTTATGTCTTCGAGATCCGAGCAAAACCCCATCTGTTTTTGACCCAGTCCGATGACGTATTTTCCTGTGAAATCTTTGTTCGCTTGAGCCCCATCGTATTGTTCCAATTCTGTTTGATCGACGTACTGCATAGGGAATATAAATTCGATCCCTTTGATACCAACATCTTCTGGCCACCGATTGTCACCCATGATTTTAAAATTTGATTGCGAAGTAACTGCTGTAACTGCTCGAGAATTTATCTAATAAAGAAACGGGTTTTTTCGGCGATTACTTCGTACAAGATTATTACAATGCCCGTATAACCTGCGTAAAAAATTAATTCATTAAAATTATTTATAGTGATTGAACAATTTTATACTATAGGTTGAATATGGGAGTTAGTAGTAAGAAAATAACAAAGACATGCGCAAGTATTTACCGTATACCTACATCTAAATAATTTATATAGGTAGATAAATATATATTTTTTACGTAAATAGTAGTTTAATTTTTTAAATAATTCACCTTTGCAAAATTACGAAATTTCACTATCACTTTTTTTTGATAATTCACTCGACTGAATTTCAAAATGAAAATATACGAGCAGTTCGTGAAAAAGTAATTTCAAATAAAAAAGAACTTAATAAGAAAAGCGAACTGAATATCTTCTCAAACTCTTTCAGTTCTTTAATCAAATATCCCTAACCTATGCACTTGGAGTAATTAATTTTAATTGAAAAAAAATCGCGGTGATTGTTAGCCCAAATTTAAACCAATTTACTGATTTTAACCGTGACTCAAACTTTACACTTTTTTAAAACATTATGTATCTTTTGGCTGATAAGATTTTTCACTGAAAATTTGACTAAAGATAAAACGTAGACATACTTCAAAGATAATAAAACGGCTGCCTTGGGTTAAATCTTAATCACACAATTAATTAAGTGAGAACACTTAAGAAGAGATATCATACGATAGATACTTCTACTTAAAATTTGAAAATTATCATTTAAAAAAATTGTAAATTAAAAAAAAAAAATCTTACTAAAATAGGAAACACTGAAAAATTAAAAAACTGATACAATGATGATAAAACGTGAAAGTAAACCGCACCATATAGGCAAAAATTCAAAACTACTAAGGCACAGCCAAGGAAGAAACGTTAGACCGAAGTGCTTCAAAACTGGAGTTTTTTAAGCGCTTTGTTCAAGTAATAACCCGTATAAAACAAGGTCGATCTACTGTCATGAATAAATGAAAAAACTGCTATAGAATACATTATTTTGTGAGAATAAGATATAGGTACAAAACAAATGATAATTTTTCTACATAAATATATTCACCTTATTATACTCGTATTATGGTATCGTATCAGTAAAGAAAGTTATAATTAGTATTACACGACTAAGGGAAATATTTGTCATGGATAAATTTTCAATATAAAAATGCTCCTTTAAATTCTAATCGTTGAGAACCAATTTTTCCATGAACAAGCAATTGATTAAAATGCTCATCATTGCTTTCAAAATTTTAAGATATATTTTAGCAAAAAACAAAAATAGAGAATAGAAATTCCACCATAAAAATATAAGTAGGTACTAAACGTTATACTGACAAACAATCATGCAAATTTATGGGAAACTTATCGATCATAAAACACAAATTCTACACGCAGGTTTTAAAAAAAGTGCTCACTGCTGAAGCCGCATAAAAGTGAGTGAAATATCAAAGAAAGTACTTACTGATTTATCGACGATAAATTTGGCTACTTCATTCAATGACATTTTTTGCACTAACACTTCCCATACTGGTAACTTGAATTTTCTACCCAATATCAGTTGCATAGGTTTACCATATTTGCGGCTGTCATCAATGAGACTATTTTCACTATCTGTAAGCTTGGTTTGGAAATGAAATGTAACCTGGAACAACAAGATGATTCAGCTGGTCAGATTCCATCGAACAAACACGATGATTAGGTTGAGAAAAAAAGTGTAATATGTACACATTACTGTGTTTATCTGATAGTTGAACCGATGGACTATGGGATCATTCAACAATTATAAAAATACGAGAGTAATTATGTACATTATTTTCACTAATAAAATAAAATGAATACTACTCCCTAGTAATTTAACTTTTCTCAAATGTCGGTCAGGTACTTGAAAAATATCGGTGAAAAAGATCACAGTTTATAATTTTACGAGACGCAATAATCTTAAAGAGAGATTCCAAAGTTCTTTCGATTTTGAACATTGAGTCATTGAATGAGACTGCATAAGATAACACCTGAACGTTACACTTATTATGTAAAAGAAATATTGAATAATTTAGCAGACAGTAATTGATATTTCATACCTTAGTTTCTGGTTGATATTCCACAGCTTTGGTGCCTGCGTAAATTGTACTTTTCACAATTTTACAATTATCGTCGCCAAATTCCATGTCAGGTAAAAACCATCGTTTCAGTACTCCATACCTGAAAATCCTTGACCTTTAATGAGCCACCTGGCAGCTATGTTACATCCTATAAAACACATATAACGTAAAACTTTCTATCCACTTTCTATGACCTCCATTAACATGAACTGGTATTATCACTACCAGAATTACACGCGAGTTGTGAATAATTATCAGTTTAACTTACAAATTACAATGTTGGAATCTCTTGGTTCTTTAACCGGCAAACAGTTTAACAAATCAGCAACGAAGATAGATTTCTGATACTCACGAGGTTATTACGTAATGAAAAATTTAATATATGCAAAATTTTCTACAGAATCAATTCAAAATTTGTGTTTCAAAAATTCAAATTTTGATGATAAATTTTTTATCGAAATATCGATTGCCATTTTTTGTCCAAGTTGTTATCAAATTTACTGGAAGGTCGTAGTACCTATTATAGACAGTAGTAGCTATAGTGGAAGAATAGCAGAATAGTCGATAAGTCGATTAAGGGCAGAGGTGTATTTTAATCGATTAGTTCCCAATTATTTTGAAAAAACAATCGATCCAGCCGCAGGGTGTAACGATTAATAATCGATGCTGCATCGATTGTTTTTTCTTAGGTTTTTCAAAATAATCGGGAAATAATCGAAATTGGACTTCTGGTCTTCTGCGCCGTGCGCCCCCTCGGGCCCTCGCGCTTCACTAGTCAAAGAAATTAAGTTTTCATTTTCAAGTTCTGAACTTCTGAATCGATTAAAAAGTAATAAAAACGTAATCGTTAGTTCGTTACACCTCTGTCGATACTTTCGATCTTTCGATAGTCAATCGACTTTCTAGAAGACGAAAAAATCCTGACTGCACTGATCATGTGGTAAGTCAGTAAATTTTTCAAAATTCCCGATTTGATTTTGATTTTGATAAAACTTTCCGTGAAAATTCCAAAATCACGTTGTTATTTCAGTTGAACTGTTGAAGTGAAAATACAGAGAACGTGGCGGCAAAAATCAGTGTTATTAGTAGTTTTGCAGACGATGAAATATGCCTGGACCTTATAAGAGGAGGAAGCATCATACAGGTGACACATTTTATAAGAGAAAATACAAAACAAAACACCGAGAAAAAGATTTAGATGAAGTAATTAATAGTGACATTAAATCATTATTTTATTCATTTTCTCGTTGACGTATTACTATCTAAAATCATTCTAATCTGTGCCGAACAGGTTGATAATGATTTGAATAAGAATTCCGAACAACTTCTTCACCAAGAACCTGACCCTGATTTACCCGGAGAAGGACAATTTTATTGTATTCATTGCGCGTAAGTTATTAAACACATTTCTATCTCAACCGATAATCTTTACTAAACAGTACTTACATCCTGCAGGCGTTATTTTATCGATGAATTCACACTGAATCAGCATTTCAAGACAAAACAACACAAAAAACGTCTCAAAGAATTGGAAATCGAGCCATACACAATTGAAGAATCTGAACGAGCAGCCGGCATCGGAAGTTTCATACAACCCAAGCAAAGGAAAATCGAAACACAGAAAGTGTAAAAATGAATTTCCATCTGCTACGTCTAGTCGGAAAATTCAAATCTTTTTCATTACTTACTTCATGCGCGTGCCGCCAATCACATAGCTACTCTGCCTCATCCATTGCAGAACTCACTAAATATTTGTATATCGACAACAACAAAGTTCAGAGTGATCAATTAGAAAGTGCACTTCGTTATCGCGATTCATCTTTACAAAAAACCAATATTCCTCGTTTGAAATTTCTGATAAAAATTTTACGCAAGCAATCAACGTACAGAGAACAAATTATTCGATCATTAAAAAATATAGATTCTGAAATAAAGAAATTGAAAGAAATCATGAATCCACCGAATGAAGATATAATCAGACGAATAAGTCTATGTGAGAACCGAAAAAGTTTCATAAGACGTCAAAAAGAAAATATTAACCAGTATTACAATTCTTTGAACGATTTGGTAATGAATGAATATCTTTCTGTTCCTAACGATCTTCACGAGAACACTCCAAAAAATGAAATTGAAGTGGTATTTCAGTCCGCTAGTAATCGTTCATCTCCAGCTTTCGATCATTTAATCGTCGGTAAAAAACTCAACGTGTTGAATTACCTAAATTCGAGTTTTTATTACCTTTTAAATGAAGCGGCATTACTTGAATTTGCAAGTTTGAATTATTTTACGAATATTTTGAAAAACAACAAATTTCAATTGTTTCTGAATCCGGACACTTGTAATAATTTCATCGTCGATGGGACTTCCGATGGAAAAACCGATAATTTTTTCAAACTAGAAGGAGATAAATATAGTTTGGTTGGCTGTTCATCATTTAGTTCGTTTTGTGCGTTAAGAGTCGGTCAAAGTGTTCATTCAAAATATTTACCCGAACGGAATGTTACCAAAGGTCGCCAATATATGCCTCAGTCAAAGTATAAAACCGAAGATGGCCTTTATTCGGTGTTTCAACGTTCCAACGTTCATTTATTTATCGTAACGGAAACTAAAGATCAAATGAATGAAGAATTTTGTAAAACATTGGAGCTATTGAAATTTGCATATGAGCAAGCCCAGTTGGATTTTCGCATTTCGTATCAATCCGCTAATGAATTGCTATTTGGTGAAAGTTTAAGAGCCAATATCGAATTATATTCGATCCATTTGAATAAATACGTCGAAGTAGCCCACCTTTCAATGTATGGCGATTTCGTTAGTAAACGGTTACTAATGATGTGTCACGATAAAAACCAAAAGTACAAGTTTTTGAATGTCATCGAAGGAGTAGCGGTTAGTTACCCTATCCTGTTAGCTTATTTACTCGAACGAACTAATGAAAAAGAATTACGTATTCCTGATTGTTTACAAGCTTTCATGTACAATAAACTGTAACGCGTATTGTTATTATAACGAATAAATGATTTGAAACTGGCGTAAAAATTCATTTATTATTTATATTAGCGCATATTACCGGATAGAACTTTATTTATTTCACGTAAAAAAATATATATATTATATAATAAAATAGTAGATAATTTTGTGATTTTAACATACATATTTTTTGTATTACTTTGATGCCTTCGATGTACTGAAATTAAAACGACGATCATAATTCTTAATTTAAGACGCAGGAAGAATATCGCATTGTTCTTTCAAACAAAGCTGAGCAAATTTCGATTTTAACGTTTGTCGTAACTCTTTACGTTTCTCGTTGATGCGGCTCATACTGGATTTGTATCGCTGTATTTCTTCAACTGGAATGATATAATCACCGATTCTGTGATCCTTATTAAGTTCTCGTTCGACTGATGTTTCCTAAAATGCGGATAAAAATAATACGTATAAAATGCTCAGACTTTTTCACGAAAAAAAAAAAGTTTAAATTCTTGCATACCGTTAACATTTGCTGAAGACTTTGACTGGCGGAATCAAGTACAAGAATACTGTTATTATGATCATAATTCGCTGTATTCTTTTTCACGTTAAGATCTCCGCCTCCTCCGTCTCGTACTTCAAAATTGCAATCTTCCGTTCCTTAATTTTGAAACAGAAAGATTACCAAAAATGTTATTTATTAATTATTACCATTTATTTTTATTTGTATATCATACCTTCGTGATTGCAGAATCCTTCGGAACAAGCTACTTCAGAACTGTCAACTGAACTTTCGCCGCTAGCGTTACTACTGCTCATGTTATTATTATCCGCAGAACCATATCCACAATCCATTTGAGTTCCGGTACAGCAATCGCATGCTGCTGGAGTTTCGCTCGTACCATTGCTAAGGCTAGTAATGTCACTGGTATTACTACTGTTGCTCTTATAGGTAATATAATTATTGCTAGCATTTTCCTTATCGCTATGATATTTGGAATAGATGTTGATGCTGCTACCGCTTCCACTACTATTACTATTCGTATCACTAAATTCGTTGATAGGGCGGCAAACGATACGTGATTTAATATCTTTGTTTTCTGACTGCCTTCTAGTATTTTTACCGGCAACGGTGGTACATTCGTTGGTCGCTTCATACGCCACCGATGGTTTCTTTCCTTTTTCTAGATATCGGGCACGGGAATCTGTAGTGTTAAGTGATTTTACTCGTTGGTTTTCCTTTTTCTTCGTATTATTCACTCCTTCATATTTCGAGCAATAGCACGAAATTTCTTTCTTTTCTATGTTTAAATATTTCGACGGTGCGTCGTTACGAACCTACCAAAAAAACATTACGATCACGAATAGGAATAACCTGACAAGATTTCCTTTGAAAATAGTATACGTACGATTTTCATAATCCTATCGTCATTAATTCGATAGAACGATTTAATGTTGCATTTTTCATCGTCACTGTCATTCGATTTCTCATCTTTCTCGGAATATTCATTTTCATCTTCGTCTTTATCCTTTTCATTTTCTTCTTCATCGGAATTTTGTTTTTCTTCCTGCAGAAAAAAAAAAGGTATTTAGAATCAACTGAGATGGAAGTTTCCACTTCTTTATGCAACAAATGAAACAACGAGAATGTGTTTCCGCTTAAAATAAACAAGAATTAAGCATTTCATCAATTTAATCTGAGCCGCGGACTTTTGAAATGACCTTCAATACGGCCGACTTCACGGTAGTCAAACAGATTATTTTAATCAAATAATAATTAATTCTAAAACAGTAAAAAATCCAAGTTTGCCCGAATTTACCTCGTCATTGGAAAACTGAGTATCTTGTATTGCGTTCATAGCGGCGGCGGCGTTTTTCCTCTGCTTCTTCCTACGTTTTTTCAGTTTTTTCACTTGTTTACGTTTTTGTTTCAGACGGTCTTCGCGGCTAAACTCTTGAAACAGCAATTCTAATTGAGAAATGCCTTGTTTCATTTCTACAGCCAACTAATGAAAACAGACATAGAAATGGTTATAATTCGAATAATATTACTCGATTTAAAGTTAACAATAAAGATATGGGTACCTGGAAATTGGTAGAAAGCGCATTGATTGCTACTAAAGCAAGCAACTGACAAGTGGTTTGTTCTTCGCGTAGCCTCAGCTGTATCCTGTGTACTCTTTCGTACAAACATAAACCAACGCAAACTAATACTTCTTCTTGAGCAATTTCCAAAGTTTTAGCGTGTCTTTCGCGGCGACTGGAAGAAAAAATCGTTGAGGAGAAAATTCAAAACTGATGGAATTTTTTGGGCAAATAATCACTTACTTTCCCAGCAATTCAGGCTCAGCGGCGAGAATTAAACCCATGATGTAATCGGTCCTTTGATCAACGTGAATATGATTGTTAGGTGAACACCTTCTGATTCCGGCATACAAAGATGGTATAAATCCTTTTTCTTTGACGGGTTCCGAATTTGAGCTTGATTCTCCGGTACTCGATGTGTTGCCGTTTTTCTCACACGGCGTGTTAGAAACTGACCCATCAGCAATTTCATTTTTACGTTCTTCTGGTTCGTCGACAAGTAACGAGTATGCTTTCATTACCTTAGTTCGACATTCCGTACAAAACCTACCGAGGAAAGATAACGAAATACCGAATATACATAAATATATATTTATTTTGAAGAAATTTTTATTTAGAATAACTTTATTTACCTGTGTTTCTGTAAGTAAGTCTCTAACGTATTTAAAAGCTGTGAAGTATCAATAGTGGCCACTTCTTGTTTACAAAATGGTACCATACAATCCCACAGTGCACGCCAGCCAGATCCAAGAGGTGGTCTGACGTAACGTTGTGCATCTAGTGAGTGCAAAGCGCATCTGCTACTTTTCTTAGAACGACTCCAAGACGTTGACAAACTATTAAGCTTTGCTCTGTTCGAAAACATCCAAAAGGAGAAATTGAATCGAAATTTCGAAAATAAACGAGCAAAGGATAAAAAATATACTTACGTATGATTATGAAACATGGCGCCGATAACATTTGGCCACTTGAAAACTTCCTCAGGAAGAATAAGTACCCCATCAAGTGTGACAACCAAAGGATATAAGCCAGATCTTCCGGGACCAGTTTTCATTTGGTGGAAAAGGCGTTCAACACTAGAAAAAGAAAGTAATTGTTAACAAATTTTTACGGAAGTCTAAAATAACATATCAATAACACAATGAAAAAGAATCATAACACAAACATAGTTCTGTTAGTTCGAATAACGATGAAAATAAGTTGTAAAATGAATGGGGAAGCATAATGCATAACATCGTTTGATATGAAATATTTAAATTTAAAATATTAGGAACGGATGAGAAATTTAAAAAAAAAAACAATTCAGCTACCTACCTTCTTCGACACCCAACACATGGGACAATTTCACTGACAATGTCTAATATACGCTTGCAGCTAACTTGAAAAGCCTCCTCTAATTCCTGCACATTCAACATACTGAATTTTCTCAGAAATAATTCCTTGTCTTTTCCTCGTATTTTCGGGTATTCACACATGAAATCAACGTCAATCAAGTCCAACACCATCTGCACATAATAAGAACACCCATCATTGATAATTCCGCACGTAATAACAAAATTAAACGATTAATTAATCCTAAGTTCGAGCAATTTGGAGCAAATTAAAGCATCTCAAGTTTTGCTTTCATTTTGGTGTTGTACCATTCACAATATAGTGCTTTGCTAATATACCTTGATAAGAAGGTAATCAAGGTAACACAGTAGAATAAGAACATTTCCAAAAAATAACAATAAATAGTAAGAATACTTGAAGAATGTGTACGAAAACATCGAGTATAAAATTACAATTTACTTACAGTTAGTTTTTCGTCGATGACCAAAGGCAGCTGCCTTTTTTCCAGTTCTTCATCGCCGTCTTTAATAACATTTATTAATTTGGCCATTTTACAAAAAGTACAAAGTAAATATGATTAAAACATAAAAATAACTATTAAACAACTGCACATAACATCAACATTAAACTCGTACGGACAGTTATATTAAAGTAGAACACAAATTTGAGACCAACTTTAAGAAATCGTAAGAATAATAATTTAGTGAAAACCTAGTGAAAACGATGACAAAATTTGTGATTTTTAAAATGATTATATACTCCCGTTATTGGCTTGAATCTCGTCTAACTGCACAAACATTTTTTACTTCATCAGTGTAGGTAGATGACCATTACTAATTGTAAATAAATAAATTTTCACTAAAAATGATAAAAAAAATATTATTTCGTTATATTTTCGCTTTAAATAAAGTTTCATTTTTAAAACGAAAGCTCGTATGAATTACCAAAGTTGAAAAATGATTATTATTATCAATGAATGGTCGTGAATAAATTAAAGTGGAAATTTTGAATTTTGATGATAGGGGAAAAATGAAACAATGAAACTAAAGATGATACTTTTGGAGTAAATGTCACCGTCACCGTCCTAGCTGTTTTTCTCGAAAATTTCTTTCGAAGGTTTCAAAAAATTAATTATTAATATTTTCTTTAGGTTTGAGTAGTTTTTGTCTTAATTTTCAATAAAATATTTTTCAAAAATTTTATTTTATTTTTTTTTTGGCGGACTTTCATTTTACTGTTCAATTTAATTTGTCTTAACGTACCTAGACCTACTTACTCTTGTCCTCGTCCATAATGAGCCTGAGGCCATGATTGATTACTCGTCATTCATTCATCAAGATGTATACGGTATACCTAAAAAAATGAATTTCATTTTACAAAAACTCAAAAATACCCACATCTGTAAATTTTTTATTTTTTTAAATCAAAAATTCAAAAAAAGTACTTTTCATTTTTCACCATTTAAATTTTTTTTTAATTTTTCATTTTTCTTCGAAATTTGTTTTTTTGAAATATTTGAAATTTAAGTTTTCTTTCGATTTTTCAAGTTTTTATTTCAAAATTTTTTCACAAATTTTCCAACAACCTGGCATTTACTTACCTCTTTCAACTTTTATTATCATTATTTTTCTGATATTTTCATTTTAGTGAAAGGACAAATGGCAACGTACTTGAGCAAGAGAATTTTTTTTTTTTTTATAATATCATCATCATTCCACTTTCGATTTAGAAATTAAATCAAAAATGAAAGTTCATTTTTTGTAGATGTAGGTACTTACCTAGTGTTATATTGTGTGCAATGTATACTAATAACAGTAATAACAGAACTTGAAGATTTTTTTTTTCAAAAATTGAATACCTAATTTGAATTTGATTCAGAATTTGAGACTATACAGGTCAATAAAGTTTAGAACGTTGAAAAAAATCAAAAATTTAGAACAAAAAATATTATGTTTTTTCAAAAAGAAAAAAATATATATATATATATGATTATATTATAAGCCCCGGGAAAAGAAAAACAGTAAAAAATAAAAATATTTATTTTGATATGAAAAATATAAGTACCTATCTAAAAATCTAAAATGAAATGAAACAAAAATGAATAAAAATATTAAAAATTCAATTAATTCAATAAAAATGATCAGAATTCAGAAATGATTTTGTTGAGACAAAAAATTTGAATTTTTGATTGAAAAATTTAAAATTGAATAAAAATAAAAAAGCTACGATCAGCTAAAACTACAAAGATGTGATGAGAGAGGTAAGGCGAGATGACCCGGATGACGTTAGTAATTTTCAATTTATTTACTCTCAAATACGTTGTTTAGACGCCTAGGAAGGAAAATTCGCGCGACTACGCTCGCGCACCTGTACGTTCGCTAGACTTGTTATAAAACTGCTTGTTATTCTTTCATCTTTATCTCTGCCCAGAAATCTGTTTTATCAAACTTCTAACGCTTGTTTCATTTTGTTTTAGCCGTTAAATTTGTTATTACTTCATCTTATCTACTTGTATAGTTTATATTCGCGATATTCCACCTTTTTTGATTGATAATAAATGTTTGAACTTCGGTAATTCATACGAACTTTCACTTTTAAATTAAAACTTCTGAATGAACTTTCATTCTTGGATAAATCATTCATTAATCGTGCGAGAAACGTTTGGAATAGAAATGTTTTCAAAAGATTATGTGGATTGAACATTACAGAGGTCTCGTTTTCCAGCAAAGGACCAGGTAAATTATTTTATAATTAAAATTTCTATGTGGTATGTGGTAATCACTCTTGGTTTGGTACTCAGTTTTACAATGTAGTGTTGATGCTTTGAGAAAACTAGCGAATTTAAATTTGAACTACCAACTGTAATAATTTTTAAAACACTACCCTGTGTGATCACTGATCAGTGTTTACTTTTCCAGCGAGTATTTTGAACTGTTCTCGAATTCTGAAATACCTAAGTTGTTCAAATAATCAATAATTCCAACAACTGCGACGGGAGAACCCCAATTATCTCGTTCTCAGTTCTGAGTGCTTTACTTAAAGTTGAACAGTGTTTTCATTTCTCTGAAGGGACAGTTTTCTAGAATAAGTTGATGATTTTCTTTTGAAAGTGATGTATACAGGATTGTGATCGATTTTATTTTGCATCTTGCGAAATAAACACAGAAGTCGTTCAATTTCTGTGTTAACATAGTAGGTAATGTTTCTGTCTGAATTCTTGTTCGAATTTGAGCCCTCAACGATAATCGATACATATACGAGAAATTCTGATGGTATTAAAAAAATGCATTTCCCTTCAAATTATCCCCGTGTATCTTTGCATTCTACATTTTGGTCCAGCCGTCGAGCCTCTTTTTAGATAAACACTTACGAAGGAAATTAAATTAAAGCAAAATAAAAGACGTAATTGTTGAACAAGATAAATACAAATGAGGATAACATAACCTACGTAGAATGAAACTTCTTTCTATAGGTATTCCGTTATTTGGCTAATTAAAATCTCGCGATACGGTCTCGAAAAAATTACAAAAAAATCGTGATAAAATTATTGTCTCCATTTAAATAAAATACTCGATCGTTTTTCCAGCGTTTTTATCATTAGTAATTTTGTACTTTTTTGTGACGTCAAACTTCATCCGCCTATTAAGTCTTATTGAAATTATGTAAAATTACTATAGGTAACGAAACGTAACCCATTTGAAACGAAATCCTGCGCATTCCTTTACTTTTTTCGTACAACGTATAAACTATTGTTAATTATAAAATGAATGCTCGAGAAGTTTCGAAAAGAAAAAATTCCTCTGTGGAACTGGAAATTATCAAACGGATGAAAACTATTCTGTAAAATTTACCAAGACATCGAGGGAAAGAGGAAGAAAACTTCACTTGCACCGTTTTAATTCATTCGCAACCATATTTTACTCTCTTTTGTCTAGAAATTATTTTAATGATGCCTCAAAAATTATACCATTTCATTTTCGAATTATCTCCCAACGTCGAATACATTGTGGACATTTTCGACAGATGGGTAAGCTACAGCCACAGCTACGTTAGGCTTTTGTACAAAGATCGAGGTTTTTGTTTTTCGAACATAAAAATGCGTAATGAGTTTTCAGTTTTCGTCGTTCTCGAATACGTCATTATAATTCGAGCTCTAAAAAGGTTTAAAAATTTTCGATTTTATTGGAAGAGTAATTTAAAAAGTAGTGAAAAATTCTATAAACAAGCTCGTGTTAAGTGAAATAATTACTCCATGGGCAATTGAACATTGCTTCGAGAATTCTTAAAAATAGACACTTTATCAGGTATTTTGTTAATTGGCAATCATTCAGATTTTTTTCTAGATACACGTTTGTTTGCTATACAAAAAAGTATTCAATTTTAATTCGCCCAGTATCTGACGAGTAATTTTTTTACGTCATTACCTCCTGAAAGGTGAGATTTTTTTATTCGCGGTATTGATTTCGAAGTGGGCTTTCTGAATGGTGCATATTTTTCTTCTACGTTGTTGTTTCGTGGTGTAGAATGGAAGGCAGAGGCGAGGAGGTACGCTGACAGATTTATTTGTTCAACATTAGGGGTAAATTTAATTAATTTATTTGCATAGAGCGATTTCAGTACCTGCGAACTTCCTTAAATGCGTTCTCCTTTGAACCGTAATGAAAAGTATGACGTAGTAAGATCTATAATAGTTGTAACGCCCACTCGAGCTTTGGGGCGAGAGCGGGTTTTAAATTGGAATAAAAGCTCGTCCTGTAGCAACTACCCCAGCTCCATTTTTTTCATTCAACAATATCGCATTATTCATTAACTTTTTCGCCGACGAACGTTCCACGTATGTACGTGGATTTTTTTGCTCGTATTTTAATGTACTTATTAAAGTACGTAGTACGTAGTACGTCTACTTACGAGTACGTACATATGTAATGTACATCTTGGGATGTTGATTATATTCGTAGGTATCAAGGGTTGAAAGCTATCTCGCTTTTGCGTCATGTATCTATCTACATACTTGCTGGAAAGAAGTACAGAGCGTCGAATCAGCGCCGAAAACTGAGCGAATGGCAAAATTGTACGTGAAGCGAGCGCTTACGATGGAATGAGAATGCAAATTCGTTGACTAAGTGGTATTATCACGGAAGCTTTTTTCCCCCATTCGTCGAGCAATTTCTATTCGTATAAGAAAAACAATTACTACCGTCGCTGGAACTGTCACTATACAACACCTTTAGCTATTGTTCTAAACTGTAATGTTTATGGTGGTTGGATGTTTTGTCTTTTGAATTTACCACATTAATCATCGATGGTGTAGCGAACCCCAGCGACAATATTTAAGGCGCCGCAATGTAATCGTCAGTACTTTGGATTGAACATTGTTTCTATTAAATACCACTATAAGTAGCTTAGACGGTCACGAATTTTCCATTAATATTTCGTCTGATTCTTTTCTCGCATTTGTCCCAAGCGAACGTCACACCATTCCGAGCAAATATGAGATTTCAATATTTGCGGAATCTCATTGTTGTATTGGTATTCTCGGTTGTACGACGAAGATCTTCTACGAGCATTTATACGAGTCGAGCCTTGAACACGAATTTTCCTTTAATTTATTTGGCGTGATTTAGATTCCGAATCAAGTGTCGAGCGTTTATCGTTCGCTTTTATTTTTAACAAGCACAAAAGAAATTCCAAACGATCGAGTGAAATTATTAAAATATTTTTTGAATCTTCTCGGAATTAATTCACTAGTAAAATGGCAAATGCGAAAAAAAAAAGTCCATGACTGATTCGTAATCTAGGATGTATTTTTAAACAAATTAATTTTGGTTCCATTTTTTCGAGGCCTTATTTCTAAGGCTCTTCTCTCATTATAAAAAAAAACACTATCTCTGCAACTAACGCATTAATGGAAAGAAATTTCAAACCAAAGTTGTGGATGGAAATCGTTGAAATAGTTTTGGTCGTAACAGAAATTTCGATTAGACCCGATTATAAGATCAGGCAATTCAATCAAACAATCGGAGGGTTTGCTATTTTTTCGAGACTCCTTCTCCTTTCTTTTGAGTTCTTTTATATCTGATCCTAAGGTCCCAATTGAAAATTTTTTCCAACAAAAGTTGTAGTTTGCGAGCCTCGGAATAATTTTGGTCATAAGAAAAATTTTGATTGCACCCTTCCCTCCCCTCAAATTTTGCATAATAAGTATGAAAATTACCCTCGAACGTAAATTGTACAGCTTGCAGTCACTTCGATGCAATTTTTGCTTGTAGTGCAGTAAAGAGGAGGAAAATTGGTTCTGAATAGTCAATTCGATTGGAATTTGACCAGACCATTCGATAAAATAATCAGCAGATATGCCTTTTTTCGAGGTTCCTCTTTTTAGAAAGTTCATCATCTTTTCTTGGAGGTTCTTTCATATTTGTTTCTAAGGTCCAAATTCAAATTTTTTTTAAGTGAATTGAATTTTTTTATTAATGAATTTCGGTTGACCCCCCTCCCCTCCCTTCTAGTTTCGCATAATAATTACAGTTTTGATTTTGCCGCATAAAAAAACCCAAAAATGTCAAATGGCAAATGTGCCAGGCGTGCTAGAAAACACATTTTCGAGAAAAAGTAATTAAATTTCTGAGATTGAAAACATTTCAGTTGTTATGAAGTAGGTAAAAAAAATTCTCAATTTTATTTTTTAAAAAAGTTTCAATTCTTTAGGAGAAAAAAACTAAAATTTATTTTTAATAAAAAAAAATATAATTTTTAAAAAATTTTTGAAAATAATTTGCCAGGTGTTCCTACCTTAAAAC
>FIZV01000884.1:0-17665 GCA_900050545.1 Trionymus perrisii | reverse complement strand
TGAGTGACGCAAGCTCGAAAATCTTGGGTGAAATCAAAAACGAAAATTTTTTCAAAGTCCATAACTTTGCCCCTTCAAATCTGAGGATCGGCAAACATGCATACACATGTGTAGTTTGGGTAGTAGCATTGCTGGGTTGAAGGGAGTGCGCTGGTTGCGGAACACCCTGTACCATATTTTTCGCGTATAATAGAATGAGATCGAGTGAGAGAGATGCAAAAAAAAAACTAATTCGCGTAAAATTAAGAATCTTGGAGAGTGGCAATTTTTCGAACATAATTTTTCCATTACAGAAAGCGTCATCTTAGGGCTTAGGCAATGTAGTCGTTGTCGTCGTGTTCAAGGGTAACATTGACGTGAGTTTGCGAGAGTTAAAATATTATATCGGCTCGTAAGTATTACACAAAATGATGGTGGAAAATTTGGTCGCGACAACGCGGCGACGCGACGTCGATATACCACCCAGTACATTTAAATGATAGGCAGATCTAGGGAGTGATACTATACTATACTATACGTACTATAAAGTAGATAATGTAATTCTTTTCAAAACCTTGCAATATACCAGAAGAAAAATTTATAACTTGCTTGTAAAATATTACATCACTGAAAAAAGGGGTAAAAAATTATTTTTTTCACTAATTGAGCGCATAACACGATTTTAAATCATATTTTACGCCTGTACGTAGACTTTCTAAAAAATTGGTCGAAAGCCTTCCCTTTTTCTCGTGGCATTTTTTCAACTTCATTTAAATTTCAAAAAAACATGACTTTTGAAGTCGTCAAAATATATACTTAATATATAAAGATTACGTATATGTATACTTACCCTACCTAACAGAATAATAATTTTCAACATTTTAGAATATTAAATACCACCACCTTATCATATCACTATCAAACCTCACACCAGACAATTTTCAAAAATTTTTGACTTTTCAAACGATAAATCTCGTTATGTTTAAAAACCAGCCAAATCAAATGCGTTATCTACATAGTTTATTTAATATTATTCATATTCTACTTATTCTACACGTAGAATATTATATTCCAAGTACATATTCTACTTAATTCTACACGAAAATGTGGAATATTATATTCTACGTGCAAAATCCCAACGTTGATTCATAATATGATCGTCTACGTCTATATCTTTTTAGTCTCTAGCTACCTCACCAAGAGTTTATTCTTCTTCAATCCTTCGGAAACTACACACGCACTCCACGCATCATGTCCGTGCTACCCGCTACCCAACCACGACGACCGGTCGTCTGGTTTTTCAGTTTCAAAAGTCTGAAGCGCGGCGAAAGGCACAAGTGATTTCGTAGGAAATTCGCTCGAGCCCAGACAAAAGCTTACGTTAAGGTATATCGACTGCTTAGGTGCAGGACCCCGTAACCCACAATTTTTTAAAAATGAGTTTTTCGCAGTTTCTGGTAGCTTCGGTACTTGTTCACAGTTGTGCAAATTTTTTTGAGTCAAAACCATTTTTCAATTGAGATATTCCCATTTAGGCAACAACACGTATCCCAGTATTAGACAACTATTTGGAATAACCACGTAACCCACGGCGCCACTACATCACTAATATGATGATAACCTGGCCTGGGTTCGATAAAAAAAAAATCCAAATAAATAATTTTTAATAACGTTTTATTCCTTTAGACTTTTGCTCTCGTGAAACGTTTTTTGCTTCTCCTGTAAAATTTCACTTTTGTAGATTACGAGATTCTGCATCGAAACAGTCGAAATATAATATGTATTAGGTATACGTACTCGTATATACGAATACGTGCATAGCAAACCGTATCGTATTTACGCTCATATTCGCACCTCTTGTACGTACGAATAAATACATATGTAGCGAACTAGCGAAGTGAATATCAGCCACGCCTGTCGACGGACATAGGCCAGTGAGGTCTGTCTAGTCCAGTCTAGTCTAGTCTAGTCTAATGGAGCATTAGTGTGACATAGTCCGGTACACCGGGTGACGCGACGTACATTCACTTACGCTGGGTTATTTGTTTAAATTATCGCTTTTCGCCGCCGGCCAAGCAGTCGATCAGAAGGCAAATGGACAAGCAGCAAGTTGTTCTGAACGATTTGCAGGAGTCTGTACAGTACACTGTCGAGGAAATCGATACGGTTGAAAATCGTAACAATTGCGAAAACGTAGAGATGTTGCAAGACAAATTCGACGCTTTACTTCAGATAATCGAAACGCAAGCTCGTAGGGTAGGTTTTATTCGTAAACGTTACGTACAGACTACGCAGTTTACCGCTGTTACTTCGCCGATCGAATTGAAAACAAAAACGCGAGCCAACGCTCGCATCGACGGTTTATGCGTAATTTATACGTACGAACTAACTACGTGGTACATACGTAGGTTAGGTACTAGGTAGAGGTACCTACTTGATTAATTTTTTTTTTTTTTTTTCAGATTTCGAGTTTAGGTTTCGAATTTAGCTTGAGTGGCGATTACGGTGAATTTGGTTCAGATAGCTCAGATTCGATTAAGAATCAGCCGGCTGTTGTTAGCCAGACGAGCAGCGTTTCAAAGGTAAGGACACCAGGCAGCCGTAGCGGCACGGCGTTTTGCGAAGCGTAAACACGTAGCATTAGGCGCAGTTTGAATTTATATGTTTTTGTTTGTACGCATTACGGCGTATTTTTCGGATAGCAGGATAAGGATAAGAGTAAACGAAGCTGCAAGCGTAGAAGACTGACGGGCGCGAAACGACTATCGTTGGAATCGTCGATAAACGAATTGCGCGAGTGGATAAGAGGATATCAAGCTGCGTTCGCCGCACAGAGTACGGCTGAAGAATCGGCCAAACTTTACAAACGTTTGGAAGACGAAATGATTTCCAAATCGGACGAATTAAAAGCCGTCGAAATATTGGCCGACGAGTGCGTTAAAGAAGGAGAAATCATTTCGGACGAAGATGGTAAGTGATACTCGCGTTGTTCGAGGAAGCAGATGTACCGATAATTACCTTGTCGTAGTCGTAGTCGTAGTCGTTCGTTCGTAAAACTGTCGGGTAAGGTAAGGTTAGATTTAAGGTGTAGGCAACAGTACCTACCTACCTACCTACCTACCTACAGATCTACCTTCGACTACGACTATGGTACATAGAGAGACGCTATCTACGTACGTATGTAGTCGAACGAAACGGAATTTCTTCGTACGAAAGTAACGTTCGCTCGGTGTTGTTTTTCAGCCGATAATTTTGGATCGCCTTCGCAAAGGAAACAGCTGGCATCGTTGAAAGATCAATTTTCGGCTTTACAAGTTCAACTGCAAACCTATAGAAACGAAAGCGAACGAGGAAACGACATAAAAATTGAAATCGACCGTTTAAGGAGAAAGTTGGAAGAATGCGATAGGTGGCTGGAGTACGGCGATCGTAATTTCGACGAATTAAAGGTTAGTGCACCTGCGTTGAAATCGGTTCGACGAATCAGTCGCATACTTACTACGCGCTATCGCTATCGGTCTATCGGTATTGTTGCCTGTTCAATTGAAAAACTTACACGCGCAGGATAACTTGAAATCTTTACGAGAATTGGAGGGAAGAATTTGTCGATTGAAGGAACGAAGTGACCCGAGGGACGAGTGCCACGATAAAGAGATTAACGCCATATCGCACCATTGGGAAGATTTGATTATCAGGCGAGTTCCACCATCCATCCTCCTATCGTACATTCGTATTCCTTTATTTGTTTTGTTCGCATATTGCGAATACGTACGTACTAGCGACGTACACGAGCCGAGTCGAGCAGGTATTTTATCATTTCGTTTACGCTACGTGCGTCGCGCTGCGCAACGCTGTCACCTTATACGCCTCGTAACAACGAGATTAGGGTGACGCGATCTTATCACGCGAGGCGAGTAAAAAAAAAAAAAAAAAGGCCGCCCAAAATTGTAAAAGCAAGCAATTCTGTAGATCTGGTCGCGCGGTTACAGCGTCGATGTAGGACGCTCGCCTCGGCTGGGGCTCGGTTCGCGCTCGTCACTAGTACGCACCTTTTCCTATGTATCTGTCTATATCATCTCTATAATATGTATCCGTACTCGTTTATTTGCAGATTCACCTCGTTGGAAGAACTGTCTAATACCGGCGACGATGCGACGAAAACGCGAAAATTCGTCGAAACCAAAAGTAATCTAATGAATTGGATTCACGACGTAGAAGGTGTATTGTTGAGCGAACACGCCGTCATCAACAATATTCCCATAATGGAAACTCAATTGACTCGTTTCAAAGTACGTCTCGAATTTATAAGCTTTAGCAGTCGTGCTGTACGCGTACCGCGTACTTACTCTACCGAACTGCGTGTAGCTAAAACTATACTCGTACGAGTACGAGTAAGTAGGCGCGTTCATTACGAGTACGTGCATGATCTCTGATCTGTACGTAAACGTATACTAACGATGAACGATGAACGATAAACGACGCTGAACGTGTGACGCCTCTTGTTCCGATTGATTTGACAGGATTTAGAACGTTCGATCGTCGATCATCGGCTCGAAATGGAGTTGGTCAACGCGGTGGCCGAAGAAATATTTCACGGCGGCGGCAATAAGGAAGATCGGTTGCAAGTCGAAGTGAAAGAATTGAATACAAGATGGTCAGATATTCCAGCCTTGTTGCGAGATAGATGTTGCAAGTTGGAAAACGGTGCGTTGCGTAGCGTACGATGTGTAGATTTAAGAGTGCGGTGCGGTGCGGTGCGGTGCGGTGCGGGCACCTAAAAGCTAGTTGTTTTTTTCACCTACCCCATCTACGTACTCGTATCTATTAAACGAATGTTGGTCCGCGCTATGCGCAGCTATTGCAGAGTTGAAAGATCTACACAGAGACATGTCAAATTTTTCCGATTGGTTGAACGAAGCCAAGTACCGTTATTCGAATACGTGCGATTTGGACGGTTGTATCTTGAATGCGGATTCGTTTAACGAAAAAATGCAAATGAGCGCGGTAAGCACTACATGTTGTTACGTAGTCAGACCGTAGACCTACGTACGTAGCTACGTACTACGTAGTATTAATGTGTAGAACGTGTACCGCCACGCCACGCCACGCCACCGCGTGTGTACGTTCGAGTGGTAGTGGTAGTGGTAGTGGTACAGTTTCTAATCGAGTCTCGATGGTTTTTTGTTTATTTTCGTGACTCGTGTCGTGTCGTTAACTAACGTAGGATGTTCTGCGGGAAATGGAAGAGAAAAGGGACGCCGTCGAATGTATACGATGTAGGATCGCCGAATTGGAAAGCAAAAATGGCAACGCGCATTCCGCCTTCGTAGACGAAGTGAAGAACAAAGCTACGGAATTGTTCGCGGACTACGACGATCTGTATTCTCAGTTTTCGACGCAGCAAGATAGACTGTTGGAAATGAACAGTTTAAACGAAAGGGTACGTTACGTATGTACTCACTCGTATATGTATATACGTGTCCCGAGCAGCGCGTTATACCTGTACAACTTTTTGTTTTGTTTTGTAGATCAAGAAAAACATGTCGGACATAAACAGTTGGCTGGCGGATATTCGATTGGCTCAAAACGTCGTTCCGAAGGTTTGCTCGCCTGCTGCGCTGTTTCAAACGAAAGCCGAATATAAAAATTTATTAGAGCAGATAGAACGGAAACGGGAGATTATCGATACGATACAATCGGACGGTAGTTCACTTTGCGAAATGCTGAAACGCAGTCATTTGTCGCCTGATAGCGAGATCGCGGTCACCAAACAGATAAAAAATTTCTCCGACAAATGGAATAATATAGCCCAAGTCGCCCAACAGCACTACGTTTTACTTCAAGACGCGTCCAAAAGTTACGGAGAATTCAAAGGTGCATACTCGAATGTGTCTATCAACGTGTTCACCGAGACAGATGGACCGATTTTCCTACCTTACTAACTAACTACTCAACTACCTAACTGCTTAGTTACTGACAATTTCTACCTTGGGCGAGTCGCATTTATTAACGTAGGTATTTTTTTCTAGTTCTAATGGCTCAAGAAAGCGATTGGATGGATAAATTAGAAAAACAACTTCGTCGATCTCCTAAGATGGCCGCTGATGCCGAAGAGATATCCGAAGAACTCGATGTGCGTGCGTTCCGTACCTTTATTCGTATCTAATTACTCGTATTTTATATCTAGCGTCATGTCTGAAGCTACTTACCTAGTCTTACTTACTTACCTACCTACCTACCTACCTGCGTAGTAGACATTTTCATTTCGCTGCTAATTTCGAGTATGTTTCCAAACCTCAATTAGGATTTAGAAAATTGTTTGCGGAAACATTCGGAATCGAGATTAAAGCGTATTCGGGATATCGGACGATCTCTCATCAACGAAGGCATCATGTCGGACAAAATGCAATCGGATTTGGATCATATTACCAACAGATGGAATAAACTTAGCCAACAGGTACGTGGTGGCGATGGCGCGGCGAGTTTCGGTGCTAACGTCTTCCATTTCATGTTTTTGATGGCGTCGCGTCGCTGTGATACATACAAAAAGTAACGCTAAGATTTTTTTTTTCAAGGCCAACGATCGCACTTTCTTACTGGAGAAATCTGTTCTCGAAGCGCAACAAACGGAAAACAGTTTTAAAGAATTTCAAGAATGGCTAGAAGGGTTGGACGCGCAATTGACGGCGCGCATCACCAACGACACTGACGCCAACGACATACCGGATGACGTACAGGTGCGAGTTGATCGCTTCACTCTCTATAGTCTTACTCTATACTATCAACTATGCGAATGCTAAATGTGATTCTGGCGATTAGCCAAGTTACAGGGACATGGGTTACGATTTATCGCGTCCTACGTCGCGTCGCGTCGCGTCGTCCTTAATACGACGAGCGACATATGTACGCGTTAGCTACTATTAGGAGGAGAACTGTACGGTTTCGTGTGTTAATTTTCTGCTACGTTGTAGTTTGGTATGTTTTTTTACCGATCCTCTCGCGGTATCTAACGATAAAAATATCATCAAACTTGCGTAACGTTTTTACGCAAAATGCGACGAAGCGTGCTCGAAGATGAATTGACTGCCCTGTGCGACGTGCGCTGCGCTACGTTATTTTTCACTTTTATTGCTGCGCAACAATCAGCGTAGACTCGATGTAGTAGTAGTAGTATAGATGTATAGGCCTTTAGTTGGTTAATACGTGCTACGGCGCGGCGCGGCGCGGCGCGATAATTCGCGAATACCCGTCACAATGGCGCACTTCTTGTAGCCGAGCGTTGTACGTTGTTGCACGTATTCCGTAGCCAGAGCTACCTACCTCTTCTCTATTGTAAATCGTGCTGGTTTTGCTTTATCGCGTTTGTAGCGCATGGCAGATGAATTCAAAATGCAAGCGAACGTTGCGAGTGAAATGCGCCATCAAATCGAAGACTACGAAACAGCTGGCAAAAAGGAAGCGGCCAACAGACTGAAGGAGCAATTGGCATTTTTAGAGGTTTCATTAAATGTACTTGGCCTACCGAGTGTCTAATTGACGATTCCGCATCCCCTTCACATTTCATAACTTACGTAGAACGTTTCTTCGTTGTTACTCGTACATTTTTCTTTCAATTATCGGCGAATGAGGAATGAGGAATCGACGCCGGTACACTCGGTAATCTTACCAACCTAATTCGCCAAGTTGTGACACGCTGTGTGTACACTGATTTCAGAAACGTTTTCGCCAACTCGAAGTGAAATTTGAAAGATTTAGAACGCCGGATGCGGCGGCCGAACCAAAGTTGACGAATGCGTTTAAAGAACTGCGTGAAATCGAAGAATCGCTATGTTTATTAGAATTGGCGTCGGATGATCCAGAAGGTATCGAGGGCCAACTCAAACGTTGCAACGTAAGTGTATAGCGCGCGCGCGCGTTGCAGTAACGGCGCGGCGCGGCGGCCGCCTTTAAGTTTTAATTTCGGCTCGAGGCAACGAAAATGTACTCGATGCGATATACGTATAACTTGTTGTGATGTAATGTAATGTAATGTAATGCAATTATAATACGTACTCGTAGATATCTACCTACCCACCCATGTATCTAATACCTATATGTAATCTATGTACGTTTCGCGCTTGTAGAAATTTTTCCACGCGCTCGGCGAAATGAAATGCGAAATCGAAACGTTGATTCGGAATGGAAGAAAATTGATCGAAAGCAACGCGGTCGTTGATGCGGACCGTTACGCAATGCGATTGGACGCTTTGAAGAGCTTATACAACAAAGTAGGTGTCGGCCTGTCGGGGTAGCAGGCGAGTTGGGCGGTCGCGGTCGTACTGTAGGTAATGCTACATTTACCGTACGTATCGCCGCGTACTTGCGTAGTACATATATCCAACTCGAGTGCATACATACGCTGCGCCGCGCCGTTCGCATAGACGTACGTGTACGCTAATGCGCCGAATATTTTTTACGCAGCTCGGAGTTGAAATCGTCGACGCGAAAACGTGTATCGAAACAGCTTTGGAGTTGTCGAAAAATTTACAAATCGACGTAACGGCGTTTTGTAAGTGGCTAGACTCGGTCGAAGATGAATTGGATCAAATCGACGCGACTGCGGACTCGGAACGAGACGTGGACATCGAAGTTGTTTTCATAACGGTGAGTCGACGACATTCTCGTTTCCAAGTGTACTGTATCTGTGTATACGTACACGTACACGTACGTATTTAACGCCGTCTTAAACTCGTGTAAATTGAGCAGCAAACGGTGGATGTCGAATGCGTCAAGTGGGAAGCGTTGAAAGATTCGATTAAAAGTAACTTCAAGGCGTTCTCCAGCCTGTGCGATCCCGTATATTTGGAAAATTTACGAGATCGTGTCGCCGAATGCGATCGAAGGTGGAACAAAGTTACGTGCAGACTGCAACACACCATGAAACATTTGCAGGTAAGCACCCGTCGAGTAATTGATTTTTTTCTCCTTTCGTTTCGTTTCTTCTTCCTTGCTCGCGCGTGTGTATCGTTGTTTTTCGGCTTCGTATTCGGTACGCGGCGCAAGCCTAACTAATCTCCTTTGAAAAAAGGAAAAAAAGAAAAAAAAAACACCGCACGAGTGAGCGAGATGCTCGCTAACGATTCCTAATGCGTGTGAATCGAATGCTGTACAGGAAGCTGCGAGCTTGGCGATATCGGAATTGACAACACTCTTAAAACTGTACAAGTTATCAGCCATGCCAGTACTACTACTTACTACTTACGCGTACCTGTACCTATAGTGCCGTCTACCTCTACTTATTCGCCCGTTGGTATTCTACATAAATACTGCATGTGTTTAGAGTGTCGATATCGAGCCCCGAAGCTATTTTATTCTTTTGGGCTCGCGATCGTAATTCCGAATTTGCTAGCCGCCCAAGCCGCCTATCTTCTTTCTAGCCTATACATGCCCGTAACGCAGCGCAGCGTAATCAAAGATGCGTCGCGTCGCGCCGTATACCTACGTACGCACAATCGCACATACTTACAAATACCTCGAGTCGTATATTTATTGTAAATATGCTAAGATGTAGGCTCGTAGCTAAAGCTACTCGTATTCGGATGTAAATTCAATTTTAATGCGCATAAGTTTAGGTAATTTTGTTGATATTTTTCCAAGTGTACTTAAGCGTGTCATTTTCTCTTTCTTTCTCTCTCCGCTATTATCTTTACTCGCGTATTGACGACACGACACGACGCGACACTGACGTTTGGATTACGCATCTACTTGGCTAACCGTAACCGTAACCGTAACCGGGTAGAATGCGATGGAGGTGACGGAGATGTAATAGACCTACAAAAAATAAGGACATAGGTATCTTAATTCTTACAATTCGTATTTTTACCTGCCGAAAAGTGTTTTGTTTGCTACGTTATAACGCGTAGACGTACACGTACAGTCATGCACGTGTATTCGCGTATGTAGTTGTAGGTAGATCTACAAATAGATGCCCGTAAACGTGAACGTGAACGTACATGGGCGTGGGCGTGGGCTTGCCTGGTATAGGTACTTTTTTGTTCGTAGCTTAGCGTTGAAATAGATTTTCTAGGCTTGGACATCATAGCAAGTAGCAGATATCGGTACAAGAGTAGAGCGGCTGGTTTTTGCTTTAGCATGTGTAAACGTTTAATATAATCGCCGCCGCCGTCGCTTCTTCCTCTTCTTCTTCTACTGCTGCTGCTGCTGCTTTTGTTGCTGATATCGTGAGTAATTAGACGCGTTGCTCGTAGTCGAACTGGTAACGGTTAAGAAGCTGAATACCTAGTTACGATTTAGGTATCCTACGTACCTATCTATTATCTATGAATCTAGCCAGCCAGCTAGCTAGCTAGCTAGTATTCGAGTATAGATAGATGAAAAAATAATACGTATGCCGTCGTTTCGCAGTAGACGCATAAGCGTGCAATGTACTCGTACCTACATACCTACATACACCTACACGTAATAGGAACATAGACATACAAATACTGGATACTGGATACGCAGTTACACACACCACACGCAGTACGCATGTACACATACGAATACGATTAATACTGTCGATAATTTAATTATTACGTACATGTACCTATTTTGTACAAACTGCGAAACTGCGTGCGATCATTTCGCTCGTATCTACGTGCTTACTTACTTTCAAACAAATTTGCCTACCTACCTACCTACCTACATACTTATCAAGTTTATTACTGCTCACAGGCTATACATATGTAGGCCTATGTGTACCTAGCACCACCACCTACGTAGACGTAGACGTAGACGTAGTCGTACTAAGTAGACGAGGCCACGCTGCGTTTTGTGTTGTGTTGTGTTATGTTATGTTACGTACAATCTTGGAGCCATTCTATAGTCGCAAACGCGTAGACTGCAGTTGCCAAAATGTTTTCCTTCTTCTTCGTTTTCTTTGTTTTTACAGGAAATACAAACGCTTAAAAAAAATACCAACCGTAATTGCGGCGCGTCGTCGGTGACGGCGACGACGACATCTATCGATGGGAATTCGACGACCGAGTTCGCCGAACAAGATGTCGCCAAACGAAAAGTCGCTTACGAATTGAGAGTTGAGCGTGAAAAGGCGAATGCTAACGCGAGTAGCGATAGTGGCCCCGCCGTCTTTTTATGCGATCGAGCGGCCGAAGAAACATTGCACCGCTGGTCGCCGAACAAGACGCAGACGCAGCAACCCCATGTATACGATATCGACGACGAGACGTTTCGTTTAACCAAAGACAGCGCGTTGTTTTCTCAGATATCTAAAGACGAAGCGTTGTTGTCGTCGTCGTCGTCGTCGTCGTCGTCGCCGTCGCTTCGTAACCGACGTCAGCGTCGTCGAAACGTTAGTCCGTGTCAGAAAGTCGAAGTGAAAACTCGCCAATTTATTCCTTCGTCTTTCGCGTGCGCTGTCAAAACTCGGACGTCGACGTCGACGTCGTCTTTCGAATATTTGGTCAAGTTACACGAAAGCGACGCTCTTCGTTGTTCGCAAAACGTCGAAATCGTCGAATTGATAGACGAGGAGGCGGAAGAACTGGCGCCGTATACGGGCGATATCGCTGACGCTTACAGCGAAAACGACCAAATAGAAAAGCGAACCGAGACCGGAAAACGCGTACTCGTAGCTTCGGCGTCGAAAAAAAAACGAAGAACAGAATTAGACGGCGACGGCGACGAATTGTACGCGCGGACGGGCGAATGTAAAGACGACGGCAAAGTGCGTATCGACGATGGGCCTAAACTGTACGATCGCGTACTCGTGGAAGTAACCGATCGCGTAAATCGCACCGAAGAAGCCACCGTCACGGCATGCGCCGCCGCCGACTCGAGCGAAAGTTGTAAGGCTTACGGCGACGGCGACGGCGATGGCGACACGTCGTCCAAGCTCAATAAATCGTGCACGGTCAACGCTGAAGTGAAAATGAAAAAGGAGATCCAACTCTGTCGAACTTATCGCATCGTCGGCAATTACGAAAAACGCCTTTCTAGTTCGTTTTCATCGTCGTCATCGTCGTTGTCGCCTACTGCAGCAGACGTGGACGTCGGAATAGACGAATGCGAAAGTTTCTACGGAAGCGATAAAGAAACCGACGACGCGATAATATTTTCCGACGAAGAAGAAGCAGAAGCAGAAGCAGAAGCAGAAGAAGAAGAAGAAGAAGAAGAAACGAAAAAAGGAGAAGGCGAAAAACCGCAACGCAGTCGAATATCACGACCGCGTCGTTGGTCGTCGTCGTCGTCTTGGAAGCCGCCGCAGCATCGGCAGTGTAACAGTTCGTCGATTCGTTTCGAAGTGGACTGCTATACCGTGTGTCAGTCTAAGTTGGATTCGACCGATTTAGAGGTTGGTTTGTTTATGCGTTTTTTCGAAAGATAGGCACGCGATTTTTATTCTCGTACCTGTCGCATATACGTTTTATTGACCATATGCCTTTACGTTGTGTCTTTGTTTGTACGTAGGTAGGTAGCTAGTTAGAGAGGCAGGTAGAGGTGTAGAATTTCCTCGTATGGGTAGATTTAGGCGTAGTCGTTGGTTAGTTGCGATACTACCGTACTTTCTAGACGGCAGAAAGGTAGAATGTCGGCGTCGGCTGCTGGCCATTGGTGCATAAGTTGTAGATCTAGATACCTACGTGTACGTACTTACACTTAGTACGTCCGACTCTCCATTCATAACAAATTGTACGTAAACGTTCGCTCGTATTAGAGTAAAAATTCTTCACACGCGCGTCGCAGAGCACATTTACACCTACTCCTACGCATATACCTACATGTTGTTACTTACCTACTTACGTAGGTATTAAATACGTATACTCGTAGGTACTTGCAAATAGGTAACTACGAGTACGATTGCGAGTACAGTACATATCGACTGCTTAGATGCAGAACCTCGTAACCCACAATTTTTCAAAAATGACTGTTTTTGCAATTTATGGTACTAGCTTAGGTAGTAGGTTAGGTACCTAGACCTACGTGTTCACAGTTGTGCAAAATTTTTTCAATCGAAAGTATTTTTCATTTGAGATATGTATTCGCATTTACGCATAAGGCAACAACACGTAACACGTATCCCAGTATCAGACTTGTGTTAGGAAAAACCACGTAATCCACAGCGCAGCGCAGCGCAGCGCGACTATATCACTAATATGATGATAACCTAGTCTGCACCTGGGTTCGATAAAAAAAAGAATTCCAAGTAAATAATTTCCAATAACGTTTTATTCCTTTAGACTTTTGCTCTCGTGCAACACGTCTTTTTTGCTTCTTGTGTAAAATTTAATTTTTGTGGGTACGAGGTGCTGCATCTAAGCAGTCGATATAATCGATTACATTGGAAAATCTTTTTTTCTTTTTCTTTTTCCTTTCTTTCGTTTCCGTTTCGTCGCCAACGCCAACCGTTCGTTTTGATGCGTCGCGTCGCGTCGCGAAGCGATTGCGATTGCTATTGCGAAAATTCCGTACCGTGTGGGCCGCATTTCAGTCCCTCTTCTTTCCTAAATACAAATTTGTACCTAGGTATTTTCCTTTACGCACCTATCCACTTACCTATTCGCCTACCTCGTCTTTCTAACTACCCTCGAGTGAGTATATTGGGGGGGGGCACGGGGCTAGCGAGCCGACGAGACGCTACGCACATCGTGTTCGGGTAATCCAACCTTCACCTTAGCTGTCCCGCATCGCCATATCGCGAATCTAACTAACTACTCGTATGCGTATTATGTACCATAGTAACTAAGGCAGAGGTTATAATAGTGCAGATGAAGATAATGATGACGATTTACATCTTCATTTCTGATATTTGCAGTCGTCCATGGCAGATGGAGAAACGGAAATGGCCGCATCCATTACGCCAAACGCCGCCGTCAATGTCATCTCGATCGAAGTGCAACAGAATGCGAATTCGAAGAAAAAATTGCTCCAACAAGAACGTTTTGCGGACGAGTCGAATCCAACGAACGCTGACGAAGAAACGCCGCAGGTACGAAGATGAGTAACACTCGGCATCTACAACTACCAGAATTTGCGCTACGCTCGTCTCTCTCGTAACGCAACGTAACGTAACGTAACGTACCATAACGTAACGTTACGTAACATGTGCATATGTGTGTAGAGATACACATTGGTAGTATTTGGTACGAGTACAAATACATATGTAGTTGTAGTGCTGCGTGCGAGCTCGAGCACGAAATGCGCACTTATCGCGTTCTCTCTCGCTAATCGTATCGTGTATGCTTACTATTTGTCCGATACAGCAAACGAAGAGCGAAGAGGATGTTGTACGCAACTTGGTAACCGAAGTGAATAAAAATAGAGAGGCGGTTTCGCTGCTCGGTAGGCAACTTAGTTCGTTCATCACCGCCACCGAAACTGAACAAAGTCTCGGTATGTCGAGTTTTCCGTACGAGCAACAGCGGGCTCGGGTATGTACCACGTTTCACGCGCGAGTAACGGTACCGGTACTTCGATTATTATTCGCACCCCCCCTCTCCTCCCCCACCTCTCCGCCCACCAATTGATTATGTCAAATTACCGCGCCGTCCCAGGTAACCGTAGTACAGTAAGCAGTGCGCAGCAGCCGAAACGTTTACCGGAAAGCTCTCGCCGACTGTGTGCATTTTTAGCCGGCAATATATGTAGGTACTCGTAATGTTCTACCACGGAGGAACGATATCGATAGTGCAGTTGATACGTAGCTCTAGCTATCCTATCCCAGTTCAAAAAACAGTATGCCTCTTCCGTAAAGCAATAATTGCCTAAATAAAAACCGTGATTTTATTATTATTATTATTATTATTTTACTTTTTTTATTTTTTTGAATCAATCTTATTGACATATTTTTTTGCGTTACATCTTTCCGACTACTTCAGCAAGTACCTACTCGTATTTGCCAAATAAGAGGTGCTGAGTATCCGCTACATCGTGTACCTAGCTAGTAGCTACCTACACACTTACGTAATCGTACTTTCGTAGCGAAGGTACCTAGCTGTAGCTACCTACGTATTTAAGGAGTCGATCAGGCGGTTTGTTGGTCTTTTCAATTGTTTTTTCTTCAATTTTTTCCTTTTTTTCTGTCAACAGCATTTTGAGAACAGCATTGAAATTTTAAAAGAATCGATGAAAAAAATTAAGACGGAATACGACGCGTTTAACAAATTTGCAAAACCCGAGCAACGAGAACAGTTGGTGCGCGTTATGAGTAAATTAAACGACGAATGGACGCGGTTGATGGAATTTTACAGGTTTGCGATTGCGTTGTTTGTTCATTAGATAGGTAGGTAGATAGATAGATAGATAGAGGTACGGGGAAAACGATAAATGGTAACTCGAATACGACGACCGATACCTTATGTACGCGACGCGCGTATCTTACTCACCTATGCCTGTCTGTACCTGCCTAGCTGCAGGTACAGATCCATCCATCGCCACGTGATTCGATCAACTACGGTGACGCCATTTACGCATCGTACGAGTTACTTTAACTTGGCCGATGTTCGATACCATTTTCTAAACTGATTTACCTACCTACTAGAGACCATAATAACGACACGACACGACACTATACGGTACATACTCGTATGTATCGTATCGCTGCGCTGTTGGCGATTCGATATCTCCGTTCCTACAAAACAAGTATCGCGAATCCTAATTTCTGTAGCTGTAGCTAAGTACGCCTGCGATGACGCCTGGTTAAGTGGTTAATTTCAGCCCCCCCCCCCTCCACGTCACTCGCTACTGTACTACGCTACGTGTACGATATAGGTAATGTATCGTGTGCGAAACGATACTATACGATAAGACACCACTTTGGCGATGCCATCGTTGCAACTCGGCATCGTCGATGGTGACACGATGTTTGTATGGGTACCTGGCAGTACTCTGCTAACTGACTAACTATAACTAACTAACTAGTTAGCTAGCTAGCCAACCACCTAGGCACCTACCTGCCTACCTACCTACCTACATAGCTACCTAGCTACCTTTTACGGCGATGTTTACTTGTTAATTGTAATCTGCATGACGGTGTGACGTTGCGTAGGAAAGGCGAACAAATTTTCAAGACTCAAGCGGACGAGGATGCGCTCGTATTGGACGCGGCTGATACGTGCATGCGGGAAGCCCGCGCCGCATTAACCACCTCCGTAAATGCGTCCGACGAGAATTTGCTGAATTCGTCTTTAACCGGCGTCACGGTAATACGCGCAGCGCGGTTTGCTTTCGTTATCGATACCTATACATATGTACATCTACTTTTTTGTATTATTGGTATACGTGCAGCGCGGCGCGGCGTGGCGTATTGTACACTTGTGCCTGTGCCTACGTGTACAGTAGGCATACTCGTATGTACTAATCGTATAGCTAGTGTAATTGTAAGCGTAGGTACCTCCTACCTAGCTACCTAACTATCATGTTGTGTCGCTACGCTATCGCTGTCGCTATACGATTACGAATACGCGATACAAGCAACGCAGGTGATAGTGTATGTAATGTATATAAGTAAATGTACTTGCTTACTTACATATACTTATGTACGTGTACCTATATCGTAATAGATTCGGCGGTACTGTATTCGTATTCATAGTATATGTACAGGGTGTCTAGGATTATCGAGCGCCTCTATCGTTACTTTCGAGCAAATCTTAGCACATTTTGTATTAGTGGTAACATTGCGCTGTATGCATTTGATTAAATGTAAACAGTGTTACCAACTCATCAAAGATAGGTAACCTGGGATGCTCGATATTCTAAGACACCCTGTACCTATTACCTATTACCTACTTGGTTTGGCTTGAAAAGTTTGCGGTGGCTCTCGTTCATTTTGCGGTTACACGATTTTTGCAGGAATTGGAGAATAAATTGACTTTACGAAGACAAGAAATTGAAAAATTACCGTCGCTGCCGTCTCACGAAAAGCACAGTCTCGTATTAACTGTAGATGAGGTTGGTATTCAACCTAAGTGTAGGGCGTGGCGTAGCGTAGCGTAGCGTAACGCGCCTAGCGTTTAGCCAGCGTGAACGTGAACGTGAACGTGAACGTGAACCCTATGCCGGTATCGATGCTATAGCCCACGATACCGATACCGATACCGATATCGATACCTACTAATTGTACGTAACGTACGCATGTGAAACACTTGCCCTATTCAGGTGAGGAGAGAATTGGTTACTCGTCACGAATGGCTGGCTTGTAAAATATTGGCGTTGAAGAAACTGATTTCGCAATTGGACGTCTTATCCAAATGGTCGAACGATTGTAAATTGGAAATACGCGATCATAAGCAGCGGTCTTTGAGCCGTAAGAAGAGCGTTCAGCTTGTTTTGGTAAGTACACAATACACATATGCACTGGATTCGCCATATCCACTCTGACGTATTTGCAAGTTTCAGTTTTAGTTTCATTTCTTACGTACTTGTATACCTAGTATACGTAGCATAGCGATACGGTAGTACAGTACCTAGACCTAGACCGAGTCGAGCGAATTAGTCGCATTTTTATTTGGTGACGCGACGCGACGCGTGTCGTCGTGCACTACGTACACAATTCAGTTTACGTTTATGTGGTAGTTTAGCTTCGTTGGTGTTGGTGTACACTGTACGCCTTTGACTATATATACTAACGTGGACCGAGCTAGTTATGCAAAGCAAACGGTGAGACATCTTTCGGGGTCCTGTTCATGAA
>FIZV01000883.1:0-18504 GCA_900050545.1 Trionymus perrisii | reverse complement strand
CAACTTTACTACATTTTTTTGTTCATTTTACTATGCAGTTCTCTCAGACGTTTGTTTTTGCACCACACGTTCACTTTTTGGAAAAAAAATTGATAAAACCTTTTTTGTTGCAAATTGTAAGTAGGTAATTTAATATTACCTAGTTATAAATTTAAAAGTTTTTTTTTTTTTTTTTTTTTTTTTTTTTTTTATACGTCGCGTCAGCGGAAATAGGAATTGGAGCAGATTTCTTCCAACAGGAAATAGTAGCGAGCAGCGTTTTTCATCCATTTTAAACAATTTTTAATCCTTCCAAATTTTGAAAATTATAAAATTTACCAAACTTAAATTTTTTTTATTGAAGTTGAAAAATTGCAAAATCTCAATTTTTTCAAATTAAAAAGAATTAGGTAGGTATCTACCTAATGCAACTTCAAAAATGCGAGTTTCAATTTTTGGCAGAAAATTTAGTTGAATTTTAAAATTTAAACTGAATAATTTTAAAAATGAATTACTATATATAGGTACCTACTACCTAGTACCTACTACCTACCTAGAAATGATGAAATTTTAAAAATTCACCAAATTTTGGAAATGATAAATCTAGACAACTATAAAAATTGGTCCATTATTTATTATATGTACTTAATTAGAAAATCACAATAGAACCTCGAATTTTTAAAAATTGTAAAAATTTATTCAAACTTTGAAAATTGACTTTTTAAATTTATTGCAAAATGAAAGATAGACACGACCACAAGCCCTGTGGTCGCCGCCCTAAAAAGCTTCATATCAATTACTAGTGTTTATAAAATATCTACCTAGGTAGGTACAAGGTAGGTAGGTAGGTCCTTAGGTAGGCATGTTTGTTTACACTTCGCTTGATCTAATTTCCTACGATTAAAGAAAAATCTGAAAAATTGCACATTCTATAACAGATATCGCATCGAGACATCTTTATTTTTTTTGTATCTTTTCAAAGAAAATAACTGCGTGTAAATTACTGTAATTTATGCGTTTCAGCACAATTCTCACACGATTACGTGGGTGGGTAATAAGTATATTCTAACACGTGTAGAGATACTGCAATGTGGGTTTGTTTACTCGCATAAATACCTATCTATTTAATAATAAGTAAAGTAAGCGTGCAGGCGACACACGTGAAAATTTTTAATTGAAAAACGCAGTAAATTTCTTTTAATGAAATAGTACTACAGGTTGCAGAAAAATTCGTCATATTTTTTAATGCAATGAATAGAAAAATAAACTTGTAGGATTAACGATTAGATCGAAATTGCAAAACAATTTGTTAAGATGATAAAAAAAGTTCCAAACTGAGAATTTTAAATTCAACTTGGAAAACCTGTCGAGAAGTTTTTTTTTTTTCATCAGCACAAAAAAGAAAAGATCTGTCGACTTGCTGGATTACCTCTCCCAGCCAAATCGAAACCTTAGTAGGTCTAGGTACACGAAACCAATCTGAACGAAAATCGTAAAATATTTTAACCAGCAATAAAATTAAAAAAAAAAAGAAGTTTATCATTTACCAGCAAAAGCAGAAGCAATAGCTGCAATTAGAAACGAAATCGACACCGCTGGACCTGCATCATTCAGAGCAACCGCTCCAGCAAGAACATAAACTCCTAAACCAAGAGTTGAGCCAACACCTAAAGATGTCAAATCGACCAATCCCAATACACGAGCTAATTTTGTGTCAGATACTTCTCCAGGTATATCCGTTTTCCTTCTGGTGAATGCGGAAGACCAGCTTTTTCTCTGAAAATTAGTTTTTTCTTTTAAAATTACTTGCTTACACCTAAGTAACATATTAAATTGATTATCTACATCGAACATTATTTTTATTATTTTTAAAATGGAACTTGAGGTAGCTAATTTATGTAATTATGATTTTCGAGAACTTTATAGATAGGTATTAAAATTATTTAAAGTTTCAGAATGTCTGACAAAATATCTAAAACTCACCGATTTTTTTTTTAATAGAAAAAACATACCTATCCATGTTTTAATTTTTTAAAAGATAGTAGTTTGAAAAAAAATTTATTATTTTTTTTTCAATTTTTTCCAATTTTCCTAAATATATTTTAAAAAATTTAAATTTTATACTTATTTTGTTTTCAATTTTACGAAATCTTAGTTTTGAACAAGAATTTACGCCTCATGAACCAACTGTTGGTTATCGATTTTGTCTACATTTTAAAATGAACTAGATATTCACTCGCAATTAATACGCTATTTAGAAATTGCACCTCACTGCCACCAAACTCCACGTCAGTTCATTAAACTAATGAAGTACCTACCTACTTAGTCATACCTACATATAGTACGACAAGGGATAAGAAATAAATGAATTTTTTTTAACGCAAATGTAAAGTTTTATTTGATCATAAAATAGATGTATTTATTACAGTTCTCCATACATAGGTAGGTAAGTGAAATTACGTTAAGTATCTTTTTCCATATGTGCGCTTTCGTTTCTATTCCTTTAGTTACCTATGTATTTGTATGATTGTAGAATTCAAGAATTTCAAAAATTTTATCGATGAGAAATTTTTTTTTAATTTTTTAAAAATAATGTAAACATTTTTTAGAAAAAATTTTGATTAACATTTTTCAAAAAAAAAATCGATAAACCATATTTGAAAAAATATTTTGCATGGGGTACCTAACTGAAAAATTAAAAAAAATATATTTAAATACTTATTTAAATGGGAGCTAATTTTTTAAAAGATTTTTCAAAAAAAATTGTAAAAATAAATTTTTTCTCAAATTTTTGGTAGGTAAGTAAGTACTTACGAGTAAGAACTTACTCATATAAAAGTTTTTTATTTTTTCTGAAAATTAAAAAAAATATTTCCTCAACGCGATTTTTTTTAAGTAGATTTTTTGGATCATAAAATATTTTTAAGCATTTTTAAAGAGAATCCTCGATTTTTTTCGGAAAAAGTTTTCTGACAAAATTTTTGAATTCACTTCGGGAAAATTTTAAAAATACTTACTTCTATTCTAAGAATCAATTTCTGCGAGAAGTTTTTTACCACAAAAGATTTTTTTTAAATCTAAGTATGAATTTTGGAATTTACCTATATGAAAGTTAAAAATTCGAAATTTCTTTCCAGTAGTAAGAAGAAGTTTTTTTTACCAAAAAATGTTTTTTGATAAGTAGGTAGGTACAAAAATTTTTTGAAAAAAAAAATTACAGAAAGCAAACATTTTGAAAGGCTCTGGTGTGGTAAGGGTGTATTGGGCCTCTGGTCGAACTTTTAAATAATTTTTTTCTAGAGTATCCGATTTGTAATAGCAAAAGATGATTATTTTCTGACAATCCTTTCACCATTCAAAATATTTGAAATTTTCTTGCTTTGTTTACGGATAAATAACACGCATTTTGAAAAAAAAACGAATCCACCTTTGACCTTTCATTAAAAAATGACTGCTAAAATTAAAAAAAAAAAGACATAACTGTGGGAAAAATTAACCATTTTTTTTTTTAATTTTCAAGATAAGTACCTTTAACTCTTTAAAATATATATTTTAAAAAAGCGAAATTTTTATCTGCATTTGGTGAAAAATGAAAAAATTGATAAAATAAAACTTGAATTTTGGCCCTCCCCCAAAATACTTGCACTGGGGGGTCCAAAAATTTTGCTAAAATATCATGGCTGATTTTTTGGGGTGGAAGCGTAAAAATATATAGAATAATTGTGAAAAAATAAAAATTTTTCGTTTTATGAGGGAAAACTGTGGAAAAACCCAGTTATTATGCGCTGGCGTCGGGACCACCAGCCTCAAAATTTTGAAAAAAATCTGGGTAGTGAAGAAGGGTATAGGATTTGTAAAAAAACATTTACGACTTGGGCGCTCCGAAACTGCCCTCTCCATGCAGCGCGATTTGAAGCGTTCAGGGTCGTTTTAGTGGTCGGAAAAATCTGAAAAAATTTCACAATACTCCTCTCGAGTATCTACCTTCATGCCATGTATGATACAAATCGGTGGAAAACTCGCAGAGATGGAATTTTTAATCTTAAAATCACGTATTTCGAGGCCCCCGCCCCCACGAGGAGAGGTAAAAAATCGCGCATACGCTCTAAAATCACCTCTTTTGCTATTACAAATCGGATACACAAGAAAAAATTTTGAAGTTCGACTTGAGGTCAAATACCTCCCTACCACACCAGAGCCTTTCCCTGAAACAAATTGTATGTATCTACGTAAAATCCTACCAAAACATTCTCTTGATTTTTTTTATCAAAAAATGTTTAAAAGTTCTTCTTTGGTCAAAAAAAAAAATTCCAGGAATAGAAATGGTACATATATGTAGCTATAGGTAATTTTCAGGTAGGTAAATTATCGATAACAAGGTTTTTCGTTTCACAGAAGAAAAAAAAACAGAACCCACTTTTTATTCATTGAACTACTCAAGTTAAAAACTAAAACAAAAGACCGGTTACAATGTTGACAATGGACAACGTACAATTCAGACGGATGTCATTCCAAACAAGAGAAAGTCTATTAACGCATTCACATCTGGTTTTGAAGGCATCCATCACGAATTTGATCGATTCTCTCTCAATAACTAATTTGTAGGTAGGTTAGGTACTTTTGTGATTGTTTTTGTTTGTTTGTTTTGCTTTAAATTTCTTACACCGTCTGATACTTGTTACACCTACGAACGTTGCGCTTATGCTTAAAATAACCTATGTCGGTTTTCTTGAGAAAAAGAATGAAAATAATGCAGGAAAAATGGATGAAAAAATACTTCGAAAAAATACGTATGAAATTTTTAAAATAATAATGGGTACAATACAGCACATTGTTTCATATACCCACTCAAGTTTGTATAACATACTAGAATGTTAAGTATTTATGCTAATAGGTATGTTGTACGTACATCTACATATAAGACGATCTGTAATTTTTTTTTATAAATGTCTCGAAAATTTTCCACATTGAATTTTTTGTGAAGATCAGGTACCTAGCTAATATGCAATGCGAAATTTTGGCCAACCTGTATTTTAATTTTATTCTCAATTCAACCACTCATCGACATCCAGTTCCATGCCTATTTTCCACTTTATTCGAATTATAATTTAGATAACATTCGCGAAAAACTTTACGAATGAGAAGTTGATAAAGAAGTGAGTTACCTAATTTTTTCTAATTGTTTGACGAAAATTTGCATAGAAAGGTACCTACCAACATATACATGCTTCATCAGCAATTTTAGTACTTCGAATGATAATTATAGTGAATTTGCTTTTCAAATAAATTGCACGTGTTTAGATGTCGAAGGTTAATCATCCTGGTATTTTTATTTTCTCCAACATACTTTTTTTTTCGATATTTGGCAAATACGTAGAGTCTTATATTGTGAATATTGCACATTTTTGTTTTTGTACGTTCACCAGAATATTAAACTCTTCCTAATAATAAATGTTTACATACCTAGTATACAAAGCGGAACGACATAGGACATGTTTAGTATGGTTAATAAAAACATTGTATGCAATATAAGTCTAGATATATTTACCTACTTAAATATAAATAAAAGACTCGTCGTTCCAGTGTCATACATGTCAAGTTTAAAGAAGAGGTCATGGAATATCTTTGTATAAACTTGGACTAATTTTGGGTTAATGCGACCGAAACCGAAATATTAAAAATACTATAGGTATTTAGCTCATACAATACATTTTACATACCTACATGTAAAAAATGATAGTACCTACCAGGATTTGAGACCGATCATCGCAAAAAAATTACCTACTTAGCTGAAATATTTCGTCAAAAACTCGAGCACATCAGTGTATTCTCACTCTTGGAACTATTCATTTATTTATTTTGTTTTTAATTTAAATTTTGTGAAAAAAATTTTAGGAGTAAATTCTACGATAAGCTTAGATCGAGAAAACCCATACGAAACATATTATCCTTCTAATTAATCGAAAATGTCATAAAAATTGGCAGCAACTCACCCACGTCCACGAATCTTTCGTTTCAATCTGCATCTCGATTCAATCAAAAATTATCAATAGATTTGCTATAAAAGTAAAAATAAAAAACACCCACAAAAATGTAATCCTCGTTATCGTGAATCCGATGTAATTACTGCAAGTACAATAACACGTCAAATACAAGAACACTCATCGCAATTCGCAAAGATAGTAAATTAACTTCTGCATTCGTTCGCACAATTTGAAAAAAATACCTCGACTGCATGAGAAAAGATCTCATAGATCATTGCGCGAAACTGCTCGCAAGATTCTTATTGGTGACCAAGCGACGACAATTTCGTAACGCGAATCGAACGGCTTGA
This sequence comes from Trionymus perrisii, assembly GCA_900050545.1. Classification (NCBI taxonomy): domain Eukaryota; kingdom Metazoa; phylum Arthropoda; class Insecta; order Hemiptera; family Pseudococcidae; genus Trionymus; species Trionymus perrisii. Next base: position 12,191 of record FIZV01000883.1, on the reverse strand, counting down.
CTGACGATCGACGAAGTAAATTTCTGTATTGATAAGACACTCGAGTGTGCTACCAAGTACCTACCTACCTAGTACCTACCTACCTACCTACCAACATATCGACGATTTCACACGACTCTCCTTCGGTCGTGGTTCTTATGTACTTTCATTGGCAGCTGCCGCAGATTAGCTGCAAAAAGGTGTTATAAATTGATCGTCTATAATTTAATTCGTATCGCCGATTGCTTTAATTTTTCCGATAAACACGCTTATCTCTGCGATTTCAAGTTCGTGATAGGTTTTGACGGTAAACAATACGTATGAACGAGTCGTCGTGTGACATTTTCGTATTTCTATTCATTTCGATAAAATTTTAATTGAGTCTAGTTTATTAAAAATTTTTTTAATTGGCTGGTGAGTAATTTGGCGAACCGGCCGGGCAATCGATGTGGATGTACAAAAGGGAACTTGTCAGACAGACGATTTTCATCTTGAACAGTGCAAGTGGTTGTACGATATTATCGTTATAAAAATTTTTTAAATCAATTAACGACTTGATTTTGTGCATGCGGCGTGAATCGTGAAAAAATTTATTGTTTCTGTAGTCTCACACGAACACTTCACTGCGATGGCAAAATTAAGACGTACTTCACAGCGAGTGATTTGTGCTAGGTAGGGAATAGATAGGCAGGTAGTGCTGTTTTCCAACTTTTTTTTTTTTTTTTTAATTTCACATGTTCGTATGAGCTATCAAAATAATGAATAGGGAGATACACGAGATAATAGATGAATATTTTTCATTAAATTTTTTTCAACTTCGAAACTGAAATTAAATAAAACTCAAAAATGTAGACTTTTATTGGTAAAAATGCAAGGTTTTCTAAATCTGGCGCACCACCTGCTGATAGTAGGTAATACAAGGTGTGCGGGGAATCCTTTATGGTTATCTCTAAAACTGAAGGGGCAAGGGAAAATGAAACTGAGAAAATGTTTTTCTTGATTAAGCATACACTATACACTATGTGTTAAAAGAAATAAACATTTTTTACTCTTGAGATTTTTGCCTATTTTTGAAAATGAAGTGGCTACAAAGCTCTCTATTTCACGCTCTACAATTTTGATCTTTATAAGTTTTTACTTTTTTTTTTTTCGTAAGAACCGTACTTTAGCCAGAAAAACACCATAATTTTTTTCATTACAAAGTACGACTGAAAAAAAGTACAATTGCATTGAAACGCCAATTTTGAAGTAGAAGAAATTATGACGAGAAGAAGTTAAAGTCAAAAAGGCATTGCCTTCCTAAAACTATTAAATCAAATTCTATTATGACCACGCATGTAATAAGTGCAACTCTTTGAGGGAAACAAAAAAGATTTCTGAAAAATTTGTCTATCTTTGAAAATGGAGGAGCTATGCAGTGCATCAAAGTTTGAAAATCCAGATTTAAAGCTTTTTAACGCCTACATTTTCAAACATTGGCAAAAAATTTCAAGAATAAAAACGTTTAATTTTTTCAGTACTGCCTAGCGCCTACCCATAAAATTGTGCTCAATCAAATACAATTTTTTCGCAATCCCCCCCTGCCCCTTTAATTTTTGAAATAGGTACAATGTGTAACTTTTTGTTTTAGAGGTATCAGGTTAAATTCAAATTTGAAGTTTCGTAAAGTGCTCCCCGCCCCATGGACAACCCTACGTCGGTTCTATTTACGTAGGGCTAAGGTGGGGCAGTTGTGCCAGGAACCGGAGTTGGCTTTTAACAGCCGAACAAAAAAAAAAAAGAAAAAAAGACACGAACCATCTTAGTAATTATCTTAGACCATTTAGGTAATTATACACGCCTTGTATAAAAAAAAAAATTGATAACCTTGTCTCAGAGTTTAATGAGAAGGGTTTGCCTGTATATGTACAGTTCACTTACGTGCAATACACTTTGCCTACCAACAGAATTTAAGGGGCTGAGCCGCTGAGGCGCGCCACAAGAAATTTTTTTCGTTCTTTTGGGTTCTACTTTGAAAATTTATTTACACTATAGATGATATGAAGGGTTCAATTTAACGACCGATGGGTTTGAAAAAGAAAACAAAGTAATCGACAGTGTTTTTCTGGCCGAAATAAAGGTTCCACGAAAAAAATGCCAAGAATCAAAATTGTAGGGCATGAAATTTTCTTTTTACAGTCATCGATTAGTTTTTTTATGAAATGATTAGTTTTCGTGATTTTTGCAATCATAGGTTGTAATAAAAAAAATCAACTGTTTTTTTTTAGGACAGAATGTTTTTCTGGCTAAAATAAAGTTTTTACGAAAAAAAAAAGTAAACACTGATAAAGATCAAAATTTTAGAGCGAGAAATTTTCTTTCTGGAGTAAGCACGTAAGTTTTATTTTTTAGGACACTTGGCTTTGAGGTTTTAGTAATTTTTATACAATGCAGTCGAAGTTCATACTGTGAGAAATTCATAATTCAATTTTGAACTTTGACTGTAAAAATCACGACTAAGCCCCCTAGAAAAACAGTCTCTTACAGAAAGAAAATTTTACGCTCAACAATTTTGATCCTAGCCTTTTTCTCTATAGGACTCTTAGTTCGACCAGAAAAATACTTTGTTACAAAATAAAAATAATTTAAAAAAAAAGGAAAAAATGTATTTTTTTGCGCTCTTTGACCTCAAAAAGAATTTAAAAAAAGAATAATAATACATATTCTTAGTTTTTTTTTTTCAGAATTCCACTGTTAAGGGTTTCGACTTCCTACATGTCATGTTTTTGGGTTGAAGAGATCTTAACACTTCAACTTTCCATTTTTTTTTTCCTGAGGTACTAATATGTTCCCATTTTGAAGAATAATTGTTTTCGAAAAATAAAAAAACTTATTTTCCTCACTTTTTTCATAATAATATTGCATTTCTGCATCTTCGTGTTTAAGGTTCAGACACCATCTATCTCTACTCCTTCAATTCCAAAGGTGGACAAATTACAATCATGTGTAGGTAAAAGTGTTGCCTATTGTAAACAGTCTTCCTCTCTCCCAAAAAAGTCCAGAATCGGAAACGAATCTCTAGCTCTTTTTCGGCCAAGGGGTGAAATTTGAGGAATTAAAACCGTGTCGTATTCCTACCGCAAAATTTGGCAAAAATCGGCCAGTTTCGATATTTTTATTATTTTTTTATTGCTTATCAAATACCTACTCTGTGAAGGTTCACTGAAATGTTACTCGTTATAAAACTTATTGACCTTTACACATTTCTTCTCGACCTCATAATTAATTTCTTTCGGTGTACACTTTGTTGATGATTTTAAATGATTTTTTTTTTGAATTTTAGCACGCATGCGTTCTACTAAGTATAATGAAACTAAGCAGCCATATGCTACTTTTTTCCCAATTACCCAATTTATTATGCGTTTATGCGACACAGAAGTTTTATTAAGTAATAAATTAATAAATTCGGGATAAAATTATCGTTAGTACTGAAAGTGGAAGTTTAATTTTTAAAATCATAATGAGAAAATTTCTCTACTAGTTCAAATTTGTGTAAATTAGATGGTACCTACTCATTTTTAAACATCTTTTTGTATTTAACGTAGGGACGTTCATGGTAGGTCTAATTTGAAAAATTTCAGAATTCCCACGATTGGATTTTACCGCGGAATTAAAATCATGTAAATCTCTATAGGTATACGTATTGAATGTTTTTGCAAGATCAAATTTTTGCTTGCAATTGTTTAATAACAACAAGTGTTTCGTCGTATATTTTCTTTGATTTCTTGACCAGTTTCAACCGGTAAATACCTACTTAATGTAGTGAATTATTTTCTATTTTTATTCTGGTCTTTATACGAGTACCTAGGTACCTAAATATTCGTTTCTACATATGAAAATGCAACGTAAATGAAACTTTCATCTCGTGACTTAATTCCAAATAATTATTATTAAACAAAAGAAGTAGATATTCTCATCTTTTACTTTTCGCATGTAGGTAGGTGGTACCAGCGCAGTTAGTAACCAACTCATGAATAATTGTGATAACGTAGGTAGGTATAGGTAAATGATTACAAAGAAATAAATTTGTTTTAACGTCAAACTATTTCTTTTTTCACTGTTGTAGTTTAAATGCCAGCACACCACTTAGCATAGGTATAAATACCAAAATATAGATAGGTAAGTGAGTTTAAATTGCAATGTACGTACTACTTACATATCAAATTCTAAAAATGTTTGTGTAGATAACTGTTTTATCTCGTGAGGTTACGTCATCTCATTACCCTTTTTAACAAGTTGTTCATAAAATCAATTTAGGCCTGAGTAATTGCATTTAAAAATCATCTTAATTAGGTATATCTACTTAAATAATTCGAAAAGCAATGAAATAAAATTGCCAATCAAATCCAAAAAAGTAAGGCATAGAAATAGGTAGGTACCTAATTACTTATTAATCTTACCTTATATATTTTAAATAACAATTTTGTCACTTGAATAAGAATCACTTTCGTTTCACCCATTTAATTTTGTAACGGAATCAATGAAACTCAAATTTCATTTATTATGAACTTCTATGGGCACTACAAAATTATTTAAGTAAATTAGAAAATCAACTGATGTCGTAACTATAGAAAAGTTGAAAAAAAAAAGCGCGAGTGATTCTTCTTTAATTGCACTAGGGGATTTCGTTCATGATCTTATAGCAAATGACTGAGAAAAACACTAGCACAGTCTCTCATTTAAATGAGTATAATCCGCACATACTTCACATGTAATATAATCAATACGTAAACGTGTATGTAGTATGTAATAATGTACGTAATTGTATTTCAACATTTCTTCGATTATTTAATGGTCATTTTGTTTAGCATATGTGAAATTTTACGTTATTGGATGATAAGCATGTAGGTATTGTGATACCAAGCTCAACTTTACCTTCCGTAATAATATTATAAAATTTCGAACATGTGTCGAACTGCTGATACATTGAAAACACATGACTTCGTCAGACAAATAAATTATCTGCGCGACTGGGTAAGCGTGTGAGTGATAACATAACTTATCTGTGTGAAAATATAAAAGTTTAAGTCGTCTATACGCATATTTATGCGTAGGTGTAGAATGAATACTCAAATCACAACTAAGGATAACTGATTCAGACTTTAATAATGCTGGAAACAAATAATCAACAAAGATTTTAAAAATTACCTAATGATCGCTTAGATTTAGCAGCCGAAAAAATGGCCTAATGAACAAATCCGTATGTTTTATTTATTTTAAAATATAATATTAAATAGTTTTCAAATGTTGACTTATTGATTAAATAGAATAGTAATTTAACAATCTGTTAAAAAATACGTTTCAATTTTAAAATACAAAACTGACGAAGGTACTAATATATCACTGGCTAATGGACACTTGGCAGAAAAAATAGGTACTTTAAAATAGTCTCTTAAAAAATTGCAAAAAAAAAAAAGAGTAGGAAGGAAACAGTACGAATATTATCTAGAAAAAGTATGACGTTAGTTAATACATACAACAGACAATAAATGAATAAATAAATAAAAGTATAACTCGCAATTAGAAAATAGAATCATAACAAAAATACACCGGTACATAAATTAAAGTAACGATTGAATTATAATAAACTTTTTTTTTAGAAACTAGAAAAACGGTGGCATAATGTCTAAAATCTTAAAAATACTTATTTCAACTTTTATGCTGTATAAGGAAATAAAGGTTTGAAAAATCGTTTCAACATATTACATATTTTCACCTCGATCCAAATTAACTAACTTTCCCGGCGTAAAATTGGAACATTATCCAAACCAGTGAGTGCCCATACATTCTCTGCTCCATTCAGTTTGACAAACCCAGCACCAGTGAAAAGAACATCGAGTACAAATCATGTGCATACAACCACCTGAAAAAGCAACATTTTAAAACTGAAATTTTTCAGTACGATAATATTCCGGGATGTCTTACCACTGCGTTCTGTAGCGGTCCTACATTTTGGACAAGGCTTTGTGGTGACACGTATGGCAATATTGGACGCTTCGTCCCACCGAGCCTTTCAAAGTAATAAAAATGAATTATTTATCAAAATTCATAGTTACTGTTGTAAAGAGTAGTCCTTGACTTACCTGCGATGCTCTGGTGGGATCAGTAATGTGTTGAATATCACTCGAGACAGCATTGTCAAAAGAATCGCACTCACCTAGGTGATATCCTTGCAGGCAGTTCCGGCAGAATACATACTAATAAAATAAAAACCAAGCATATTTCTTTCAAAACCTAAACATTCCAGTAGCTGCTGTTTATTATAAAAACTTACGCCACAACCATTCTCACAAAGAACTTTGTTACAATCCGAATCGATAATAATTCCTTCTCCACATCCAGGTTGAGGGCACAATACTCCACCCAATTTGAGCACAGCTTCTTCAGTCGCAAATCTTTGATACATTTCATACTGAAAATATAAAAAATATTGAAAATTTCTGCGCTGAACGAGATCTTTGAATTTTATCACAAAATACCTGCTCTTTCGTGAGTAACTTGAAATGATGGTGTTCATCGATATGAGAATCTGGACAACCAGCTGGACAAGATATCGTGTAACCTAAATCATCGTGTAATACAAATTGTCTTTCTCGTAGCCTGAGTACAGCAAAGGTTTGAAAACACTCAACACAGGTAACGTGAGCATCTTTGCATGAAAACACGAATACAATATCTCTATTCAAAAGTAAAATGTTAGAAAAATAGATAAACCAATGGGTAAAATCTTCAGACCAATAGACACCTTATTTCGGTACAGGCTAAACATGATATTGCTCTGGTGTTATTTTTAATTTGTTTTAATGGAATACTGAAATCATTTTCACCTAAACTAACATGTTCTGCGCACTTGAAGTAAAATTCAGCCCATCCAAAAACTCCATCCTGTAAACGTATCAAAAGTTAATTTTTAATTCTCATTAAGTAGGTAGTAGTAATGTTATTGTAAAGCTCACTCACAACACAGTCGTCTTGTTCACAATGACCAGAAATTTTATGAGGTTTCAGAACATCGTCCCACGATTTGGGATCACTGTCCAAAATTATAGCTCCACTTTTGCAATTTGAGCAACGAACTCTTAATTTGCCCATCTTTAAATCACAGCAAGTGTTGCAATAAATGTAAAATTGAGCTTTAGTTTTATCTTTTTTATTGACTAAAGCTGGAAGCTCTTCATCATCTGTGAGTGTTTCATCGAGGATAGTTTCGTGTTGAGGTCTTAACGAATGAAAATTGGGATTGGTTTTTAATCGTACAGCGTGTAGCATACTTTGCTGACCCAAGTCACAATCCTGAAATCAGTTATTGCAAGAATTAATCAGTTATCAATTGTTGTACCCAAGCTTGTAAAATAGTGATTCAACTCCTGTTAATTTACCTCAATTACAATAGAATCCTCCAACTCCTTTCCCGCAAAGATAATTTTCAATTCTTCGGGAGTTGCACCTATTTTAGGAGCTATGATATTCTTTACATCTTTAATATCACACTTCGGATCCAAATCAACGGTTAATGTGTTCCCGGTATTACACTTAATGAAAATATTCAAAGTATTTTTAAGTGGATTTTTCACAAAATGAAACGGAAAAATGCGCACCATGTTTCTAAACATATTGAAAATGATATTCAGAATATCCGTCATTTTCAATGATTGCTACAAATTTTACTTGGCAGAAAATCAAAATTTTGAAGATGTCATCATGGTTTCCATTCAACTAGTTCTATGTGTTTGATTTCTTTTGTCAATTTAAATTGCATCGTTACTCTGATGAACGAAAAACACAAAGTCAACCTTCCCTCCAGAAAATATTTTGGAAAAAAAAATTATTCTTTTTTTTTGATAAACAAGAAAAAATTATTGATAACAATAACTATTTGATAACAAAAATGTTGATGTGAGTCAGGTGTGGGTAAACATGTAAACTTGTGGGTTTTCTCAATTCCGAATTCCGTATTTTGGGAACTCATTGACGAGGTGTCATTCAGGACTACGAAAGGGACTACGCAAGCTTTGATTGGCGGTCGCGTTTCGAAGACTGTCAGACTCTAGACTACTCTAGAGTGCCTGAGGTGTCCTCCCGTTCCTCCTCAAGTTAAGACCAAGATCTAGACGATCTGTACCAACTCTGTACTAACAGCTTTCACGACTGTTCAGTATTTTATCATAACTGTAATTAGTTGATTAGTTGATTCTGTGCAGTGAATAATTACATTTCATTCTCAACATCTTAGATAAATTGTAACATACTATACAATTATTATGCGTTTGGCTGTGATTTGAAGAATGTGTTAGCATTATCAAAATTTTGTAAAATAAATGCCTATCAGTGATCTGCGCGATTTTCACTTTGACGATGAGTTCTTCGGATTGAGCAAGTGGGAAAACATTTGAAATGCCATGCTGGTTCGTATTACTTGGTAATATGTTTTCACTTTTTTCTATTTAATTGAACTCGATTACGTTATCAGTCAACTTGAACCAATGTAATTCTCGTATTAATGACATTAATATTACTTTACAGATTATCAATGAATGGAAACTTCTGTGAAGAACAATTATTCAAAAATGAAACCTCACCAAGCCCTCCAATCTGGCTACACGAATAACACGAAACACCGTAATCGTTTTAAAAATCACTGCCATCAAGAATCGGAATCATTGCTAGAAACTATTAAAAATTCACCAGAGGCTTCTAGTCCTGAAACTGGAGAAATATGTTCAGAAAGTAACAATGATTTGGAGTCTATTTCCGACGATAAAAGTGATATTGATAAGGCCTATGATGATAACGATACATCATGCACGTTTTCAAAAATGTCCGAATTTTCTCAAAATGAAAAGAATTGCGTGGAGAGTGATTCAAGCCTAATATCTCCGTCGAAGGAAAAAAATAAATACTCCAAACGTAGACATAAAAAGAAGCATGGTTCTGTTAAAAAGAGAAAATCAAAGAAGAAAGAGAAACGACGTCATGGAAGTGAAAACTCCATTTCTGATAAATCGCTGAAAGCTTTTGACAGTTGTAGTTCTTTAGATTCCTGGGATAATGAAAAAATGACTACCCACTTGAGAAATAAAAATAAAAAATCTGAAAAAAAGAAAAAAAAGAAAAAGAATAAAGATAGAAGTCTACCTCGGATTCATTACGATAGTATTTCTGATGAGTACCACAACGAAGAAAGGTGAGTTTTGTTATCTATTCTGAATTGTGTTTTTATCATCAAAATTTACACCATGACTACCATGACATATTAAAAATCTCCATAATTTCATTTGCAATAACCGTTAATTTTCGTGTGGTGAAAATTGATTGTGATAAATTATTGGCCCGTAAGTAATATGATAAATAATATTAACTTCACAAAATTGATAATTATTCAAAAATTCGTTGTTCGTTGAAGTATGTTTTTTCGGCTTTTCGTTGTTATCTTATCCGTTTCAATTTGAAAAAATTGTTTTCGACTTGTAGAAGTAGTGGCAAAAATTTGATCAGTTGCTATGGTAATGATGAATAGTTATTGGTTGTTATGTTAATGTTAGTGGAGTATTCGATTTACGTACATTACAATTATTAGTTTTTCCTATTCGTTTCAGGAATACGAATCAGTATGCGCGTTATGAACGAATAAAAAGTAGAAGTAACAGTGTTGAGAGTTATACCAAGTATTCGTCGTATAAACGTGAAAAATACAGTAGTCCCGATAGTCGTAGTCCCAGTAGAAGTTTCAGCGTACATAAAATTTACAGTTCGAAACGTTATGTACCTTATGTTGGTAGTCCGTTACCGTCGTATTTAAGAAGTCGAAGTCGGAGTCCAAGTTGCAGTAGTTATAAAAAGTAAAGTTTTATCATAAATTTATCCTACTTCTCTCCCATATCTATAAAACCTATTGATAACTGATATTTTTTCTACAGAGAATATTATAAACGTAATTCTAGTGCTTCTTCGAGTGACATGTCCTACAAAAGAAAATATTACCCTTCTAGTAAGAGTCCGAGACCTCCCAAACATTATCGAACGCGATACAGTCGATCTTCTTCTAGGTTTGTGTTTTGAAAATATTGTATAAAATTACGCAACTTTTTCACATATTATCATAACCTAATCTTGTACAATAATTTCAGATCTACTGCATCAAAATCTTCAGTGAAAAGACACCGTCATCTTCCTTCTCCCAGTTTATCTCCAGTATCACGTTATTCGCGAAATTCTCGTTACAGCATCGATAGATATTCTCATCATTATAAATCGCACTCTTCGTCGTACAGTTCGTCTTACGACTATGACAGAGGATACGATAAAAAAAGCAGAAAACGAAAACGGCGAACTGCTAGCTCGAAATCGCCTTCTGTCGTTGTAGTTTCGTCCTCTCCGTCTCCTTCGTATTCTGCTCGTAAACGACAAGAAGAAGAAGCGAAAGCAGAATCTATCAAGTTTATCAGGGAAATAAAGCCAGATTTTAAAGTCAGTGAGACTAGTTTGTTTGCCGAACTTGTGAAAGATAAGGATAAACGGGAGCTGGTGTTGAAAAATTTGGCAGTGATGGAAAAAAAGAAAAACGAAATGAATGGCTGCGAAACTTTCAACTCGAGTGACGACGTTAACACTGTTGCACCTTCTAGTGTGGTCTGCGTTAACGATATTATTAAGGAAATTCCTCTTCCTCCTCAAATTCCTAGTTCCTTCTCTAGTTTTCTAAGTTCAACTCCTATTACAAAATCAGCGTCAAAAGGTGTTTTCACGACGAAGGATGCAGTCATTGATCTCACCGAAGCGGATACGAGAAATCATGCTTCGTTCGCTATTCAGGATATTCCTGTTCCTTCTGGATCAGCTCCAATTGCTGTGAATCCTCCAAAAGTGAAAACTCAACCGAATGGCCAAATAAGAAATGGTATAACTGTGAGTGAAAAACAATCAAACAATAGTGAGTGTAATTTTTCTGTAATGTACGTTGTTCATGTACGTTCAGTCGATAATTCGAAGTATTTACAGATAAAAACGAGGATGGATCAAGAACACCTCCTTTAACCATCGAACAAATGAAAAAATTTGGTATTCAGAAACCTGTTCAAACTCCTCAAATTGCTCCCAGCTCGAATAACAAACTTCCCAAACATGCTTCCAAAAATAACGTGAAAAATATAACTGTGGATAGAAAAGATCACAAAGTTGATCACGTTCTTCCGAAAAATGTCGATAATCCTTCAAAGCTTACTGAAGTCGATCCGGTACGCGATAAAAACCATACTATCAAGATGCCAGATAAAAATTTGGTGCACGCTCGACCCAGGGTCATCAGAAGAAAATCATTCAACGAAGAAAATCAATATAAGAATTGGTGCGAACGTACACTGGACGTTTTTGAAATAATTGCTAAAATAGGCGAAGGTTCCTACGGTCAAGTGTATAAAGCTAAAGACTGCCATACAGGTTGGTCTCTTTTTTCGATTTATATCTCAGACATTTTTCGATATTTTTGTAATTTGTGTTTTTATTCAGGTGAAAAAGTGGCCTTGAAAAAAGTACGATTGGAAAATGAAAGAGGGGGATTTCCTATTACCGCAATTAGAGAGATTAAAATACTGCAGAATTTGAAACACAAGAATATAATCAATTTACGAGAAATAGTTACCGATAAAAAAGACGTTTTAGATTTTAAAAAGGTATCGTCATTTTAGAAAAATTAACCAAGCTTTAAAATAGAAGTACGAGTGATGTCATAATAATTTGTCCTTGATCATGTAGCACGTATGTTTCCATATCATTAATGGTGCTAATTTTACAATACCCAAAGCAGCAAATCGACTACAAAATTTACCGATGTTTTTTTTTTTTCGTTTCGAATTACAGGACAGAGGTTCGTTCTATTTAGTCTTCGAATACATGGATCACGATCTGATGGGACTTCTAGAATCAAACATGGTTACGTTTACCGACTTACATAAAGCTAGTATCATGAAACAATTGCTCATCGGATTGAGTTACTGTCACGAAAAAAATTTCCTCCACCGTGACATCAAATGTAGCAATATTCTCATGAATAACAAGTAATTAAACCTATGGCAAGTTATGCCAAAATGTTCATTTGACTGATGCGTTTTTTTTTTTTTTTTTTTTTTTTTTTTTGCCGAGGGCAAGTAAAAATAGCTGATTTTGGTGTTCAAAAT
>FIZV01000861.1:0-11722 GCA_900050545.1 Trionymus perrisii | reverse complement strand
GCCGAGGTGGTGCCGTATAATCCGACTCGCGCATGGGCACTTCCCTCCCCCTTCACTGCCCCTTAAATTTTCCAAAAATTGAAAGTTTTTGAAAAATTTCAACTCGCTGAGAGGTGAGGGAGTGCCCCCGAAAAATGCGCGACTGCGATGAAGCGAAGATGAGATGAGTCGGGGCATTTTTCGCGCGAGTGATTCGTTGCGCATCCAGTTGTCAATGTACAGGTCCATGCCTCGTTTGTGATTGGTTGGATCTGTGTTGTTTTTCCTTTCCGAAATTTCCAAATTGAAAATAATGGAAGTCGAAATTGTTGGTTTTCGCTGTTTAGTGAAGTTGGCTATTCTGATGTGGGTGCGAATGATTATCTATCGGTGACTATCCTGCTCATCTCGCACCGTTTTCAGAATTATTTTCCCAAATTCCAGGTATGATTTTTCAAGCTTCTAGATAACTTCACTCTATGTGTTTATTTCATCATTGTGCAATTGATTTCCAGGTTGTCGTCCGTGGTGAGCTCCGTTCAGTGTTGGCCATCTTTTCCACGATTCGGTGCTGTGCATTTTATTCCTTCTACTTTCTAGGTATCCGAATTGGTTAATTTTCGATTTACTTATGCGTGGGTACTTTGTTCGTCTTTCACAGTTTGGATCCTACTTGATGGTGTACGTAGCTCTGTAGCTCTTATCAGTGTGTGATTTGTTTCCATGTTATGCTGGCTCGTATTCGTCTTCTGCTCTGATCTTCGATGAGTACTCGAACTTTTGGACGATTGGTGAGTCAGTTTTCGTTGACTTGTTGTGTTTGGTTGGAACTTGTTGCTTTGTGTTTTCGTGTGTTTTTTTTTTCCAGTGCAGTACCTTGTTTTTGCGTCTACCGCGAATCGATGTCCCCGATGGCTATCCTGGCTGAAGATTTGAAAATCATTTTGCACTCACTCGCTTCCGTTGCTTGGCCTTCCAGATTCCAGGTATGGTTTTTGAATCTTCTATTATTCTTATCACTGCGATGACTAATTACTTTATTAAGTCGTATATGATTTCTTGTTCTATTTCGAGGTTGTCGGGGGTGCTTTATACTCCTTCGGTGCCGACTGTGTCGCTTTTTTGATTCGGTACTGCTTGTATGTATGCTTTGAAATATTCGTGTTCATTATTCCACCTGCTTAACGCGTTTGATATCGTACATGTTTTTATCAATATGCGAATTGTTTCCAGGTTATCGGACGTATTCGTTTTCATCTTCCATTTTATTCTTCCAATGAAGGGTGTTCGTTGAGATTGCTTGGACGATTGGTGAGTTGAATTTCATTTACTCATGTTATCGGTTGGATCTTTTTTGCTTTGTGTTTTCGTGTTTTTTGTTTTTCAGTGTGATGGCTTGCTTTTGCACCCGATTGGCAGTCACGGGCGTTTCTTGATGAGTTTGATCGACAATGCGGTGCTGTGATCTTCCTGTTTCGGTTGGGTCAGTACATATGGTGAAGCAAGGTTCTTGTTAAATACTAACCCATTTCATATGATAAAGAATGTCTTATTAAATAAACTAACTCATCTTGTTATGTTGCTTGTGTTTTCGTTTTCGCTTTGTTTTTCGTGGGTCGATACATCACGCATGTACTCGTGGTGTTTTTACTTTTCGTTGTTTTGTTTTGTGTTTGTTTGGAACTTTGTTGCTTTGTTTTGTCGTTATTCTTTTCCAGTGCGATGACTTGATGGGTTTGTACGACAAGGCGGTGAATGTGAAAACTAGGACTGAAGCTAGATGGGAATCGAAAATCATTCATTTCCCTACGGTGAATCAATTTACTCTTTGTACACGATCCATCGCACGTAAAACAAAAATGACTAATTGCACGATAAAGAAACAAACAAACGACCAACTCATTGCATTGCTTCCTTTGTTTTCTTGTTTTTTGCTTTGTCACATCATTGTTTGTGCATATTTTTCCACGCATGTATTCGAGGTGTCTTACTTTTCATTGATAACAATCGTATTGCTGGAAAGAGCTTTGTTTTCATGGTGTCAGAAAATGAAGCGAGCTTGTATTTTTTCGTTTTCGCTTTGTTTTCGTGGGTCGATACATCACGCATGTACTCGTGGTGTTTTTACTTTTCATTGTTTTTTTGTGTTTTCGTGGTGATACCTTTTACACTGGAATAACTTACGAAAACTGTTTGGTTTATAATTTTTATTCGGATAATGACATTGTTTTTTTTTTTCTTAAAATTAGGATACAATCGATATTACCGGGAATCCCGTTCGTAATTGTTTTTTTTTTTCTTTCACTCCCGTCCCAACTCCTCTAGTAACTTTTTCAGAGGTGCCATCACGTTCCTTATATGGGCTCTGAAATGGAAGTTTTCGTCGCGAGCACGATTTCTTTCCGCTGTTACTCTTTCAAGTGCGGTGACAAGGGCCCGCCTTACGTTTTGTGCGTCCTCGTTTTCTTTCTGGGCCGCTTCTAGTTCTCGGCGCAATTCGCATGTGGGTACATTATACCCGCTGTGGGGTCGCTCTCGCTGTTCCACTCGCTTCGGCATTTCCTGTCGTGGCTGCCCAGACGCCACCGGCATCGGTCTCGTTTTGATTCTCGTAGTTGGGTCGTTCACCGGTCTACCTTGGGCCGCTACGGCTGGTCGGGCTGCCGATTTTTGCGGTGAATCTTTCGGTTTTTTCGCCGCACGCGGCGACGGCGACGACGACGAAGAGGACAGGTTACGTGGCATGATTAAACGTAAAAAGAATATCAACTTGACGCGGTACGGGTGCTTTTTTATTTTTTTTTTAACCAAATTCGCCTTTATTCGAATTAGATGTGTAATGAGAACACTAACTCCACAAGAAAAAAAACACGAGGTCGAATTTGCCGGAACTTTTCGAGATCTCGATCAACGACAGTAACGTTATGTGCGCGTTTCACGAGCTCCAGCAGTCAGATGCGCGTATTCCCGTTTGGCCTCCGGTATTGCCAGATGGCACATATTAATTTTTGGACTTGTCGCCACGGGGGTGGTTTCTAATTGGTCGGCAATAGTGTAGGAGACTTTTTTTCCTTCCTATTACTTTAGGGTTTTAGGTTTCGTTTAGATTTATTTCATCGATTGCTGATTTTTCGATTATCTTGTTCCTTTTTGGTTTTTGGTCCATGTTGTTGTTTATGTTGTTTCCCTTAATCTGGGGTGTGTTTAGGATATTAAACTTGTGTTTCTTTTCTAGGTTTTTTGTGGGTGTTTGGTGATTTTTCCAAAGATTTTTCATTCGTGGCGTTTTCTTCAGTTGGTAAGTTTTTATTTTCCTTCTTTTCCATTGTGCTTAATTCGATCTCTTCGTTCCAGTCAAATGACTGAATCCTCTCTGTGTGCTTGCTTTTTGCTTGTTGTATTTCCAGTTCGTTGATGGTTGTCGTTTGTGGATGTGTATATATTTTCTTTATTTGTTCTAGCAATATTTTAATCTGATATTCGTACGCTAGCTGGTTTTCATTGAATTTTTCAGGGTTCTTTTCGGTGTTTTGTTTTAATTTAGCCATCGCTGTTGATGCGACTTCAATTTTGTGTCTAATTTTCTTGTATTTCCTCATTGCTTCATTGATTAATTTTATTTCCCTTGCATAATCTTTTTTCTCGTGTTCGTAAATTTGAGCGATCGCGATTATTAATCTTTTTTGGTCATGTTCGTTTGGCTTTGCTTTTACATATTCGTCCCATGTGTTACGAAGTGTAGTCGTATACGGTTCTTCTTCGATAATTCGTGTGTTTTTTCCAGGTCCAATTTTCTCTTCTTCTCTGGTCATGTTTTCTTCTCTCCCTGTTTGAATTTTTTCGACGTCGCTGTTGAATTCGCGTAAGTTTTCTTTAAATATTCTTAATCTCTTTTTGATTTCGTGCTCGAATTTGATTTTGTTTTCTTTTATTTTCCAGAGTTCTCCGGTCACCTCCTGTTCCCACCAAGCCATTTCATCGGCCATCGCTGTGATCGCTTCTTCACTGTCGTTGAACTTTCCTATACTCTGTTCCAGTGCTTCGATCCAGCCATCGTGGTATTTTCCTTGATCATAGTATACTTTTGTTATTGCTAATATTATCATTTTTTTTTCACGTTCGTTTGTTTCAGCTCTCGTGAAGTTTTGCCATGCTTGATACATCATTTCTGCGAGTTCCATTTCTCCTTTCGTTAGTCCCGGTATGTCTTCATGGAGACTGCTCTCGTTGAGGCCCACGGCATTTTCCTGTTCGGGTTTTTCAGCCTTGAAATTGTCTGCAGGTATTTCTGCATGTATTTGTTCCTCTCTGTTCTTATTCAGTCTTGTTGATTTGACTTTTTCTTTTTTTTCTAGTTTTTCCATCTCGTTCCATTTTCCGTCTTCGTTTGGAATGTCGTTTGCGTAATCTAGTGTTACAATTTCGGTTGGTTTTTGGTTTTCTTTCTGTTTTTGTAGTTTTCTTTCATTTTCAGCTATTTTTCTGAGTTCCTTAAATTTTTTCATTTGTATTTTTTCCAGCTCGTCGCCAGTTTTCCTTCTACTTAGATCAGTCATCCATTTTCCAGTTTCCTTGAAGTGTTGTCGTTCGATTTCTTCAGCGTCTTCTTGGTCGTGGTATAGATTTAAGCGTCGTTCTTCGTCTTCCAGCTGCCTGAAACATTCGTCTGGATTGTCGATATTTTCTTCTTCAGTTTTTCTTAGCCTTCTTTCGATTTTTGCTGATTCGTCAAAGATCCTTTGTTTGAATGGGCGTTCGTCGAACATCGGTTTGTAATATGTGCTTGTTTCTATTTCTTTAATTTTTCCTTTTTTTAGAAATGGTGTAATTTGTCTGATGTTTGTTATTTTTGTGTCAGGTTCTGATTCGCGATAATTTTCAACCAGGTAGCAGTTTTCGGAAATTTTTTTGGTTACTACGTACGGTCCAATACGTTTTGGAAATAGTTTTCCCGTCAGGATTTTTGCTGCATCCGACTGTCGATGTGTCTGCAGCATTACGAGATCGCCGATTTCAATCCTTTTCGTGGCATCATCCTCTTTGTTAAATTCTTGTTCTGCCCTGATGCGTTTTTCGTGAGTAATCATCCTAACGATGGTTTTAATGTGGTCTTGTCTGCTTTCAGGTACGTGTCTCAGCAGATCTGCAATTTCATCTCCGTATACGGCAGCTCGAGCTAGTTCGTCGGCCGTCACGTTGGAGTAGTCGTAACTGTGTGCAGGTACGAAAGTCAGTTCGAACTTTTCAAATTTGTTGGTGAGTTCTTTAATTTCCTCGAGTATTTCTCTGTTGGCTACGTATTTGTTCGATATGTTTTTCCAATTTCTCTTTTCGTAGTCTTGCGTACGTTTTATTACGTCTATCGAGTAGCGCGAATCTGTCATGATTTTTATTTTCCTGTATTTAGTTTTTTGTAGTATTATTTCCATTGCCATTTTTATTGCTTCCAATTCTGCGCGGTTGTTCGTGTTTTTGTTATCGTTTTTTGGCAATTGGTAACTGATATTTCTCTTGTTTTCAGGTCTTAGACAAATTCCCACGCCTGCGATTGCGTCTTCGTTGCCATTCTTGGTACAAGCACCATCGACTGATACCCATACGACGTCGTCGGCATCGATTAGTAAGTCCTCGTCTTTGATGGCTTCGATTTCATCGATGTTGGTCATCTTTGTGAATTTTGCTAATTTTTGCAATCGTTTCTTGTGCTTTTCGTATGTTCTTTCGACGTTGATGGGTTTTACTTGGCACTCAATGCCCAATTCCGGACGTAGCTCCTCGTCACCGAAAATTTCCGCCGGTGAGAAATTGTATTCGCTGTTCGGGGTGTTGTTCAGCAGTAGCTCGATGTCTGCGATGTATTGATTCCATCCTGCGTGGGTGTAGCTTTCTGTTCCGGTCGCTTCGTTGATGGCTATTCTGAGGCTCGTGCCAAGATCGCGCATCGTGCGTTCAACGGTGTTCCCAGGCGCGTTGTATGGTGCTATGTGCACAGTTTTTATTCCTAGTGTATTGCATGCTCGCTTCCATTCGTCGCTGATAAATGCGGGTCCATTATCGGTGATGATTTTCAATAGTTTTTTGCCTTTTTCGCTTATTTCTTGATGTACCCTTAGTAATAAGTCGATGCATGTCTTACTTTTCATGTCTGGTCCCGCCTTGAGCCAAATTTTTTTCGAAAATGCGTCTTTCGCGACCACTACGGCCTTTGGTTCGCCAGCCTTATTTGCCACTTGGCCAAAAAGATCCATTGAAACTAGTTCCCCAATTTCGTTCGCGGTTATCTTCGCGAATTCTGGGTACTTTTTGTATCCGTATATTTTATTCTGCTTGCATGTAATACATATGTTGATTATTGTTTTTATTCTTTTTGCAGCGTTCGGAAAGAAGAATGATCTTTGAAAAATTGTGGCCAGTCGGTTTGCTCCGAGGTGACCGTACCACCTGTGTAGATATTCCACGATACTGTAAAACATTATGGATGGTATATATGGGAATGTTTCGGTGCCTATTTTCTTATGTACCGTTCCCTCAATTAATGTATATTGTTCTCTGGTTTTTTCGATTTTGTTTTTGATTGCTTTTTCGCCACGGTATTTGATTTTATCTTCAACTGTTTCAGATTCGAGGATGTCCTTGATCGATTTTATTTCCGAGTCGTATTCTTGGTGTATGGGTAGGTCCTCTATTGCTCGTCGGAGTTCGATGGTCAATGGTTGTCGTGTAAAGGTTAGTTCGGTTGCGTTCGCGTCCAATGTTAATTCCGGTATTTGTGGATCGAAAAACTTTTTCTTTTCGCGTGAAATTGTGCATAGAACATCGAACGAATTTACGATCGTCAGCCAGTATGCTGCCTTATGGTGTATCTCACCGAGTTCGGCCATTTTCTTCAATATCGTTTTCGTACTGGCAGGTATGTGGATTTTATGGCCGATCAGCCACATCTGCGCTTTTTTGAGCGTTCTGACTAACGCTAGTATTCGTTTCTCATACATTGTGTAGTTTTTTTCGTGTTTTTTCAGGACCCCGCTGACAAATAGGATTACATGATCTTCTCCCTTCGTGTCCTTTTGATACACGACCGTGTCGAATGTCTCTTTTTCGGTGATCATCTCAATGTACATGTCGAGATTTGGGTCTGGCGAGCGCAGTTCGAACATTTTGCTGTATTCGGCGAATAGTTCATCAAATGCGTCGGCTTGCTTTTTCGTCCATACAAACGGTACATCTTTTGATTCTAGTTCGGTTATTGGTCGCATTATTGTTTGATAGCGAGGTATAAATTTGCTGTATAGTCCGGTTAAACCGGTTAACCGTTGAATCTCTTTAACATTGTTGAGTTTTACGCCCTTTAGTGTTTTCGACCAATGTTTCTTTTTAAATTTTTCCAATTTTTCAATTTTTGCCGGTTGTTTGCCAATCATGTTTTTGTTGATAGTGTGGCCCAAATGGTCAATTTTCGTTCTAAAAAGCTTTGTTTTCTTTGCATTTAGGGTTAGTCCGGCTTCTTTAATTCGTCGTAGGACTTGGCAGAGGATGTGGAGGTGTTCCTCGAAAGTGTTTGCCTTTATGCGAACGTCGTCGACGTAAGCATCTACGCCTTCGATGCCGTATAAGATGGTATGTATCATTTTTATAAATTCAGCAGCTGCTACATTTACACCATAGGGCATTCGTTTGAAGACGTAGGTTTTACCTTCGAACTTGAAACCTACGTATTTTCTTGAATTTGCGGATAAGAGAAGTTGCCAGTATCCACAGATGAAATCAATCGTTGACTGGAAGATCGTATCCCAGTTTCCATGGATGATTCGCTCTTGACTGTTGGCTTCGTTTAAGTTTATTTCGGCATGTTCGTTGAAATTACTTGGATTTAGACATATCCGAATGGACCCATCTTTTTTTTCGCGTGGTAAAATCCCACTTATGAATAATGTATCGGCTTCTTCGATTATGTCCTTTTCCAACATATGTTTTATTTCATGCTTGGATTTAGGTAATCTTAACTGACTTGGAGTCCAGTTTGGTCCTGACCATCCTTCGGCCGGCGGTTGTTTCCGAAATTTGAATTCGATTTCGTGATCTTTCCAGCAGCCAATTTCGCCTGAAAATACATCGGCAAATTCTTCGAGTGCTTGGATTGTTTTTGCTTTCTCCGACCAGGTAAGGTCTGCTTTTTTTATATCTTCTATTATTATGTCGAAATTTTTTACGTCTGTTCTGTTTTCTAGGTTTGGTTGTGTTTCCATGTCCTCGTATTTGTCCATGTGACACGTCTCTATTTTCGCTGCGTTGATGGAGAAAATATCCAGGATCACTTTTTCGACAAAGTTTGTATGTTGTTGTTTTCCATTTTTTATTATGCTAGCTCGGTGGTTGTTTATTTCGAGTTCGATTGCTTCTTTTAGCATAGTTTTTCGTCCTATGATGATTCCTGCCGGTAGTTTTTTCAGGGAATAAAATGGAATGTTCATCTCTGCCCCTGCGATCGACGTTTTGATTCTGCAGACGATTGGATTCGCTGCTTCGGTGGTTCCGTTTGCGACCTGTACGAGTACACGATGTTCTGGAAGCTCGTACGTTATGCTGTTCGGGTGTTCTCGGCGAATTTTCTTCAACACCTTCTCATCGATTAGATTTGCTTCGGCTCCGGTGTCTAGAAGGCCGAAGAAACTACCGTGTTCGACTTGCATTTCGATGACGCATGTATTTTTGTCGATTTCTAGTTGCTTTGTTTTTCCAGATTCGTTTTTTTCGCATGTGCTGAGATGGTTCGCGATTATCTTGCCCCAGTGAATGGGGTTTTCCGAGCTTTGCTGTGTTTTGCGCTTTTTGGGACCATCAAAGCTGTGCTGTTGTGGTTTTCTGGTCTCCGGATGTTTTTCGATCGGTTGCTCTAACAACTTCGTGATTTCATGAACACGACGGGTAATTTCTTTTTCAAATTTACGTCTGTATTTGTCAAATTTTTTCGGTTTTCCTTCTGTTTGTTCTTTTTTCCAGGCCATCTCCCGTGCAGCGTCGGATATTCTGCGTTCGCAGTAATCGTGATCGTCCATTTGGCGATCAATGTAATCGATCAGCGACTTTTGGTACTGTTTTCGGTCATAATACATATGCGCTATGGCTAGGACGATTTTTTTCCTTTCACGTTGCCCTGGGTCGGCATCTCTGTAATTTAGCCAAGCGTTTTTCATTATCAGGTTGGTATCGTGCATGTGCTCGTATGCATTTTCAAACTTTCGGTAGAATTTTAATCTTTTTTCCTTTTCAGGTGTATTCTTTTCTGCTTCTTGTTCGTCTTCGGTGTAATTTTCCGGAATTTCAATGTGTTCAGGTACGTTCTCGTGTATTTTTTCTGTATTTTTCATTGGAGGTGTTTTTAATGGTATTTCCTTTGTTCCTGGTTCATCTTCGTTGGTTGTTTCCACGGAGATTTTGTCGTAGGTAGCTGCCGTCGTCGTGGTTTTTCCGAAAGATTTTTTCCAAGCGTCACCCATTTCCAGACGAGTATCGCGTTTGTTTTCTTCATGATATGAGTCGACGATCATTGGTTTCTGATATGTTTCTTTTTCTGCAGGTTGTTCGTGTATTTCGGCGACGAACCCGTGTGTATCATGTTCAACGCTGCGGCCATCGGCGTCAATTTCAGTGATCTCTACGTCTCCGTATTTGTACGTTTCGCCGCGCCTATTTTTGTTATAAAATACTCTAGTTTTTATGTGATTGGGATGCTGTACGATGTAGTTATTCGTTTCTTGTTTAGTTTCCGCTATAGTTGTATCATTATTTTTCGTTCGCCAAAAGATTTTTGGCCATATTTTGTTGCTGTTTGTTATGTCGGTGTTTTTTTCATGTTTTTTGCCCCTGCACGGGTTTGACTTTGTTTTTTCGTACGGTTTTCGGTATTCGTATAGTAGGTAGTTCGTTTTTCGGCGTACTCTCGGGTAGGTCACCGGGAAAACCGAGCAGACAATCTCCGCACCTTTTTCACCCGCGTAGTCTGTAGTCTCGACGGAGATGTTCAGTTTGTCTACCGTTTTCTTGCCTGCCTCGTTGTTGTACGCCGAAATTACGCGTTTTTTTGTTCGGATTGGGAGGTGTTCGCGTTATTTGTGGCGTTTGATGTTGATGGACCGTTTGTGATCGCTCTTGGGCCATTATTATTCGGTCCATTTCGCCAGTTTTCGTTTGTTCGTTCGTTGTTTCGGTCGTAGCCGCGATTGGATTGTTCGTAGTTTCGATAATTACGATTCGATTGGTCGTATCGCTGGTTGCTTTGGTTATGATAATAGTTTTGATTGTTATTTGGGTCAAAGTTTGGATCATAATTTCTTCCTAGGTATCGTGGGTTGCGATTTTGTTCGTTAGCTCTTTGATTGGTTGACCTCTGTGGAGCTTGATCCTGGTTGGCCGTTGGTTTTTGCTGAGTTTTATACATTGCTTTTGCTTCCTGCCAGGTCGACGGTTTTATGTCGATAAGTTCGAGGTCTTTTATTTTTTCCATTTTTGCCAAAAATGTTTTTTTGTCGACGATGCCGTCGATGTTCATGTGTCTCGTAATTTTTGCTGGTAGTTTTTTATACAGCATGAGGATCGTCTGATCTTCTTTCTGGTTGTCAAGTTTCGATAGGGTGTCATACCATTTTGACATTTTTTCGATGTGTCCGATCATTGTCGTATTTTCGTCGATTTCTTGTCTTAGGAAGAAATTTTTTGCGTAATTTTGAGCGCTCGTGTCCCAAAATACCTCGAAGAATGCTTTATTTATACTTTCGTGTGTGTTTGCGGCGCGTGCCTTTTCTTGCCATGTGTCTGAGTCTACTTTTACTAGGCTTATAATGATGAATTTTAATGTTTCAAAATCTACTCTTTCTTTGATTTCAGGTTTTTCGAACTGAGCCATGAAACGGTGAGGATGTTGACGCAGCTCTTCGTCGAAAGGCTTTGATGTCGATATTATTAGCTCGAGTAGTTTTGAACCTGGTGTTACGTTTGTTTTTTCGATGGTTTTTCCGATCGCGATTTCTGCAATACGTGTTAGGTCTGTCATTTTTGTGTCGATTAGTCTGTCGGTCCAGGTATCGATTTGCTGTTTTTTTTCCTCGAAAAATTCTTTGATACGTTCAATATTTATTTGTTTCAGGCATTCCTCTGTGTTTTCTATTTGGAGTTTCAGTGCGATGTTCTCATCGGCTATTTTTTTGTTGTCTGTTGTAACTTTTTCATAATTTTCGATTAATTTTTCGTTTTCGGTCATGATGTGGTTGCAAATATCGTTCATGGTATTGATGTCTTTGGCTAGTTTTGACTGCATTGCTTTGATTTCTTCTATTTCTTGTGCGGTTGCCATGTTTGTGTGTTATTTTCTTTGTTTCAGGTCGGTTTTCGTTTAGAAAAAAATCTGATAGAAAAAATGAAACTATGTAGGTGAACGTATTTTTCGTGTATCTTCTGGTGCTGAAAAGAGTTATTCGAGCAATAAATGATGATTTTTTCTAGCGATGTTTTATTTTTCGTTGTCGTTTTTTCAGGTACTTTTTAGTGACTCTTTTCAGGATTCGTACGATTTTTCCGTATTTTTTCTAAGTTTTTCTTGAATATTGCCGGCGAGAGTTCTTTTTAAAGTTGGGCGCCAGTGTAGCGGTCCTACCAATAAATTTTAGTACCTCTTATACTCGGTGCGCACGCAGCGGTAGAGACAGAAGCAAAAACTCAGGGTCGTGGTAAATGTCAGTATATTCAA
>FIZV01000856.1:0-10862 GCA_900050545.1 Trionymus perrisii | reverse complement strand
TTAAATTCGAAAAATTTTAAATTCTGAAAAAAGTTATATTAAATTATAAGTTAGGTACTAAAAACTGAAAAATTTTCCTGAAAAAACAAAAAATAAAAAATTCCATCAAGCAATAAAATTTGATACTTTTAAATTTTTCAACGAATTTTTTTTTGCAGTAAAATTTTTAAATAATACAAAAAAAATTATAATTGTGAAGGTACACATTTAAAAAAAAATGTAGTCCGCTAAAAACTGACATCGAAAACATTCAAAAATTCAAAAAAAAAACTTCCATTGGATTAAAAGTGATTTAAAAACTTTTTTTTTTTTAAATTGCAAGTAAAACAGTTGAATTGAAAGTTGAAAAAAGTTGTACAAAATTGGAAATAGAAAAACGTAAAAAGAAAATTGATAACTACAATGTCACTTTTTCAAAGGGGAAGAGGGGTGTTTTATAGAATAAATTGAAAATTTAATTTTTTGAAAAACTGTAACTATGTTTTTTAAATTCAGAGTAAACTTTTTTTTCGCATTTTCAAAAGTTATTGAATTGCCTAATATTACAAAATTTTTAAAAATTGTCAAATATCCCAACATCACAAAAAATATTGATTTTTCAAAAATTACGGAATTTTCAAAAATTATAATTTTTTTTAAATTTCTAGAAATTGTCATTTTTTTAAAAATTGTAAAATTTTCCAAAATTTTTGAATTTTTAAAAATAGTCAGTTTTTTATTAAATGAAAAATTTTCAAGTTTCTCAGAATAGCTGAATTTTTTAATATTCTCTATAATTTACAGAAATGATTCATTTTTACAAAAATTAGGGAAATTTCAAAAATCATTTTTTTAAAATGGCCAGTTTCTCAGAAACTGACAAATTTTTAAAAATTATAAAATTTCTTAAAATTTCTGAATTTTCTAACATTCTCTAATTCACAGAAATGATTGATTTTACATAATTGTCGAAAATCATCATTTTTTAAAAATAGTTATTTTCTCAAAAGCTGCCAAATTTTCAAAAATTATTGAATACTTGAAAGTTGCAAAATTTTCAAAAATTATCGATTTTTTCAAAATTGCTGAATTTTCTAACATTCTCTAATTCACAAAAATGATTAATTTTACAAAAATTAGGGAATTTTCAAAAATTATAATTTTTTTCAAAATGGTAATTTTCTCAAAAACTGAAAATTTTTCAAAAATTATTGAATTTGTAAAAATTGTAGATTTCTAAAAATGGCCAGTTTCCCAAAATCTAATAAATTTTCAAAAAATGATTGAATTTTTAAAAATTTAAAATTTTTCCAAAATTGCCGAATTTTTAAAAATTATTAATTTTTAATGATCCAATAATTTTCTAAAATAGTAAATTTTCAAAAATTGTCAAGTTTTCATTAGTGCATAAATTGTAATTTTTTGGAATATTAAAAAAATAATCCCCTCCCCGCCCACGTAGCTCCAAAATATCGAAAGAAATATAAAACTAAAGCACTAACAAAACCACCTGAAAAAAGTACACATCAAAAAACGAAAACTTTTTTCACTTTTATTCTAATTTTTTTTTTCGTTTTGATTCTAATCTAAATTTTTCTCTCAATTTCTAATTTTTGAATTGTTTAAAAGTTCAAACTTTTAAAAATTTTCTTAAGATTTCTGATTATAAATTATAACTAATTAAAATTTATCACATGCGAAAATTTAACCCATGGGACATGAAAGTCTGAATTGATGCGTATCATTTTTCAAGATCTTGCCGAATTTTTGAACACTTTTACAAGTTTTCAAATTTTTATTTTTTGTAACCACTTCATAAGAATCTGATTTATTTGAAAATTTGGATAGAAGTCGTACTTCCATAACATTTCCATCAAATACGCCAGTGACCAAAAGATTCTTCAAAGAGAATTTCCCAAAATTTGCAATTCAACCCCCTCCTGACCTGTCTGATAGTCTGTCTATGCCGCGCCTGTTGGTTTTTCCCAATACGAGGTGGGACTATTGTCCTCATGGTGATGATTATCAAAGAAACAACAACATGCAACACGTGTGAGTATAATGTTTCAAATTTTAATGCGACGTAATAATGATCGAAAATGACATCGGAAACATACACGTACAATGTACATATAACATGCAACCAATTCATATGCATACTAAGCCATAAACGGTAACAAGTGATACTATGAACATGAAGTGAGTCATGAGAAATGATAGTAACACAAAACGCTTTTAAATGTGTATATAAGCTGGTATAGTTTTTTTCTTTACATCAGTATTCTCTCACAGTCTGTCTAGAGAAAGAATACAAGAATATTAACTGGCAGCGAGATATACGAGTAATTATTAAAGCGAAACTTGAACTTAATGTTCCAAAGAAAGGTACTCAATGATGTATAATCATCAAACCCCAAAACTTAAATTTCCAGTCGTCCATTACTTCAGTCTTGTAAGAGGGCAGTGAGTAGACGTTAGCCACTTTTACTCGTGAAGTGTTCTTATTTTATAAGAACTGACTTTTTAAACATAAACTTGAAAATAACTCTCAACTTTCCAACAAGCGAACATAAAGCTAGGGAGATATTTAATGCCATTGAGAACAAGCCAAAGGTTATTAAGGTTTTTCAAAAAATAAACAAATTCGTAAATTTTTACCTTTCGTAAGACTTCAACTGTCTCACTCTAGCGAATAATCCAAGTTTTAAAAACGGTTGAAGTATTTAAACAAATTTAACAAAATTAATGAAGTGAAAAATAATTCTTATTTCCAAATTTATAAAATTGTGAAACTTTCCCAATTTGGAAACTTATTTATGTATAAATTTTGAAAATCACCAAATTTGAATTTCCATCAAACATTACAAATTGAATTTTGAAAAAATGTTGAAAATTGATAAGATTTAAGAAATACTCAAATTTTTCCCCAAACAATTAAAAAAAATAGTTTTAAAAAGGAATTTTTTTTTTTAACATGTCCCCATTGAAATAAGAAAATTGTTTTCGAAGATTTTTTTTTAAAAATTGGATTTAAAAAATTTAAAAAGATTTGTTGTTGAGAAAATCTAAAAAGTAGCAATGTAGAATTTTCAACAAAACTTCTACGAATGTTTAAAAAATTTGACAATGAATCACTAGAGTACTCGTATTGATAAATCATGAAAGTCTGACTTCCCTCCAAATTTTCAAAGAAAATGAGATTTTTACGAAATGACTGTAAAAAATAAAAATTTGAAAATCTTGTAAAAGACAGTGATTGAAAAATTTTGCAAGATCTAAAATTTGAAAATTTTTGAGCATTTATCAATTTTTGAGAATTCGACAATTTTTGAGAATTTAATAATTTTTGAGAATTTAATAATTTTTAAGAAGTTAGCAATTTTGAAAAATTACACAATTTTTGAAAATTTTGCAATTTTTAAAAGTTTAACAATTTTTGAAAGTTTGGCAATTTTCAAAAGTTTGACAATTTTTAAAAATTGAGCAATTTTTGAAAGTTTGGCAGTTTTGAAAAATTGAGAAATTTCTGAGAATTTAGCAATTTTAAAACATTTAACAATTTCTGAGAATTTAGTAATTTTTGGGAATTTAGCTATTTTTAAAAATTTAGCAATTTTTGAAAATTTTGCAATTTTCAAACATTTAGCAATTTTGAAATTTTAGCAATTTTTGAGAATTTATCCATTTTTTCAAATTTAGCAATTTTTGAGAATTTAGCAATAGGTATTTAAAAGTTTAGCAATTTTTAAAAGTTTGGTAATTTTTAAAAATTTAGCAATTTTTAAAAATTTAGAAATTTTTGAAAATTTAGAAATTTTTGAAAATTTAGCAATTTTTGAAAATTTAGCAATTTTTAAAAATTTAGCAATTTTAAAAAGTTTAGAAATTTTTGAAAGTTTGGCAATTTTTAAAAGTTTGGCAGTTTTTAAAAGTTTAGCAATTTTTAAAAGTTTGGCAATTTTTAAAAATCGAGAAATTTCTAAGAATTTAGCAATTTTTGAGAATTTAGCTATTTTTAAAAATTTGGTAATTTTTGAAAATTTTGCAATTTTTAAACATTTAGCAATTTTTGAAAGTTTAGCCATTTTTGAGAATTTAGCCATTTTAAAACATTTAAGAATTTCTGAAAATTTAGCAATTTTTGAGAGTTTAGCTATTTTTAAAAATTTTGCGATTTTTAAACATTTAGCAATTTTTAAAATTTTAGCAATTTTTGAGAATTTAGCAATTTTTTAAATTTAGCAATTTCTGAGAATTTAGCAATTTTTAAGTTTGGTAATTTTTAAAAATTTAGCAATATTTTTAAAAATTTAGTAATTTCTGAAAATTTTTAAATTTTTAAAAGTTTAGCCATTTTTAAAAGTTTTGCAATTTTTGAAAATTTAGCCACTTTTTAAAATTTAGCAATTTCTGAGAATTTAGCAATTTTTAAAAATTTAGAAATTTCTGAGAATTTAGCAATATTTAAAAGTTTAGCAATTTTTGAAAATTTTTAACAATTTTTGAAAATTTAATAATTTATGAAAATTTAGCTAAGTATTTTTTTAAATTCTCCAATTATTAAAAATTTTTGTTTTTGAGAAACTGATAATTCTTAGAAATTTTACAACTTTTGGAATGATGGTGATTTTTGAAAGTTACACAATTCAAAACAAATCCCAATTTGTTTTGGATTAGCAAATTTTAGTAAATATTTTGGGTAATTTTTGAATCTTTGGCAATATTACGCAATTCAAAAATTTGAAAATGTGAAATAAATTCTAACACTCAAATTTTTAAAAAAAAGTACGCTAGCACAATTCTTCAAAAAATTGAATTTTAAATTTATTCCATAAAATAACCCTCTCCCCCTTTGAAAAAGTCACACTGTTGTATCAACTTTCTGACTTCCCTATATTTTTCGTCACAGATTCGCCACTGGGTGACTGATTCATTTACTATTCATGAAGTCTATAATTCTCACAATTACAACTTTAATATAGTAATTTTTTCAAGTCCTTATTTTGAACTCCATAAATAACTTTATTAACGTTTTTCTACCTCAAATAAATCCTTCTTTCTTCTACACAACCATGGATATTGCATACGAGCATTCTTCTCTTTGTTATTTAATTTCTCGCATCATTAATCCGAACCATCGGGGGCAAGAGAAGCCGCATCGCAGTTAAGATAACAAATTATAGCTATTAGACTAGGACGAAGACTAGTTTAAATGATCCCACGACCAGTTAACCAGTTCCGCCGAGCCGGCGCGCCGCGAAAAGTACCACTATAGCTTCTTTTTAAAATGAGGATGACGACGTTACGCAACCCATATCGGAGATCCACTCAGCCTCAACGTCTCATCTTTTTTCGGCACCTTTAACGGGGCTAATGCATCGAGTATGAGGAAAAGTACCTCCTTAGAACTGGACTAGATCGATTAATTATCATATTTCGAGTCCAAGTGCAACAGCAGCAATAGCACAGTAGCACAGCAGACTGGAGAAGAAAGTGCAACGTGCAATAACGTTGTTGCAAATTGCAACGTTATAAGAAGAATAAAAGTAACATGGTGCTTAGCTCGTTGAACAATAAAATAGGCACATGTATCTACACGTGATAAGTAGTTAAGTACATGGGTATTATTTACATAGTACGACACCTTCGCCAATACGGTATCGCATGATAGCCGAGCGAACTTGAAAATAGGTCGTGTGATCGTCACCGCCATCGCGATACGATGGGAAAACCTCAGCATCTACCACGGTGGTGTCTAGAAGGGGCATAAATAGAGGTGTGTAAATTACATAGCTGCACAATATGTATGCATATCCATAGGCACATATCATAGGTAAACAAGAGTACCTACAAATTGCATATTTTGAGCGAATCTGAATGTAAATCTCACTCTCGATTTCATCGATAATCTTCGATGATAAAAACCTCTGTAGGAAATTTTTCCACCTCGTGTTGCTTTCCGATTACGATATTTGGCCGAATAATAAAACCAAACGCGAAGCTTGAGGATAGAAAAAATTGCTCGAGTACCTACGTATAAATTAGTACGGTATTTGTAAACGTTTATAAGCTTGGTATTCGGAATATGGGTAGGGAAAGGGCCGGAGGAAGCTGAGAGGGTACATAACGTTAACCACGGATTTTGACCTCGGTATGTAAATTGAAAAAATATGTACGGAGCTGCGTGTACGTGAGTTACGAACCTACTATTGCAACCAAATCAGAGTATGCAAATTTTTTCACAAATCCATAGACGTGCGAAGATGGTCCGGGAGGGCGCGGAAAAAAGGTCGATCGTGCTCGAATATATTGATGATTGCGAGCCATACAGCGAAGTGTTGCGTCGCGTCTTCGATTCCAGCGTGAACCCATAAAGCTCGATGAAGATTGCCATTTCTTCTTGCAAATTCTTCTCTTCGGCTTCGATCTACATTGAAGATGATTTATATGCGATAGTACAACTTAGTCGTACAGATTAGGCGATTTTTTTTTCTTTTCTCTATACTCCTGGTCCCATTTCTCTCGATCTAAATTACACCGCCATGACTCGTGGGTTCCTGATTTTTTTGCCGCTCGTTATTGGACTAATGCCAAACTGGATGACGCCAGCGCCGATTTTTTTTCCTTCTTTCTTCGGTGGTCGCGTCGCGTAACGTTATGTCGAGCGAAAGGCGTACAATTTATTTGTATCGCGTGTGTAGATGATCTAGATTACGCGAATTTATACTAATTTATTTTTTATTAGCGATGTGTGGCAAAAAACCACTTCTAATATAAATTTACGAGAGACGAAAAATTTTCTTACTTAATGATTGATCATTTGCAAAATTTTAAATATCGAATTTGGGCCCAAAATCAGGTGTCGACTTCACTGTCGTTCTTATCCAGTGAAATTTCAGTAATTTTTTTTTCAATTTCAAAATTTTGAAAAAAAAAATAAAACAGAATTCCATTTTAATGTCAAGGTCTATTTTTCAATTGGAGAATGATTTTTAAATAAATCTGTTTCATTAAACAAAATTTTAAATGAGTTTCTAATTTATTTTTTCCATTTTCATTTTTTTTTTTAACAAAACATTATTTTTGCAAAGTATAAAAAACATGTATAGCAGTGGTATATTTGATGAGGAAGTCATGGAGTCCAACTTCCATCCAAATTTTCAAGAATTGAGATTTTTATGATGTAGTACCCTGTTGTAATTTGAAAACCTTGTAAAAGTGGTTCAAAAATTCTGCAAGATTTTTAAAAAAATTTCCGCATCGATTCAGACATCCATGTTTCAAGGGGTTGAATTTTCGTATGATTTTTTCAATATTCCTAAAAAAATATACTTACAGTTTATGCATCACCGAAAATTTTACAATTTCAGAAAATTATTGAGCCATTAAAAATTAACAATTTTTAGAAATTCAGTATTTTGAAAAATTTTGAAATTCAAAAAATTTTGAAACTTTGTCAGTTTTTGAGAAACTGTCAATTTTTGAAAATGTGATGATTTTTGAAAAATCGGTCATTTTAGTGAATTAGAGAATTTTAGAAAATTCAATGATTTTGGGAAATTGGAATAATTTTTGAAAATTTTGAAATTCAGGCAATTCACTAATTTTTTGAAAATTTGGCAGTTTTTGAAAAACTTGACAATTTTTGAAAAAGCGACGATTTTTGAAAATTCTGCCATCTTTAAAAATTCGTCAAAAATTGAAAAATCAACTTGGGTCGCTGAAAATTTGGTTCTGAGGTCTGGATGGCATGCTCTTTCAGTGGGCCAAATTTCTTCTCAATCGAAGTTGTGCAGTTGCCCAGGTTCCGTTCTGAAGCTGAGATATCAATAATTTTTGTGAATTAGAGAATTTCAAAAAATTCCACAATTTTAGAAAATCAATAATTTTTGTAAGTAAATTAGAGAATTTTAGAAAATTTAACGATTTTGGGAAGTTTGATAATTTTTGAAAATTTTGCAATTTAAGCAATTCAATAATCTCTAAAAATTTGTCAGTTTTTGAGAAACTGACAATTTTTAAAAAAGTGGTGATTTTTGAAAATTCCGTAATTTTTGAATTCAAAAAATTTAGAAAATTCCATAATTTTTGAAACTTTATCAGTTTTTGAAAAACTTATGATTTTAGAAAAGGCGATGAATTTTGAAAATTCCTCAATTTTAGAAAAAATCAATAGTTTTTGTGTATTAGAGAATTTTAGAAAATTCAACTATTTTGGAAAATTTGATGATTTTTTAAAAATTTTGCAATTTAAGCAATTCGATAATAATTTTGGAAAATGTAAAAACAATTTTATTCTGAAATTTAAAGAAAGTCTACAGTTGAATTTTTAGAAAGTAATATAATTCCAAAAAAAATTGAATTTTCGATTTATTCCATACCCTCTTCGCCTTTGAAAAAGAAGTGAGACTGTAACGTATCAAGATCAACTATCTGACTTTCCTACATGTTTCCTCTCAGATTCGCCACTGGTTTCAAGATATATGTAGGTATTTTAAAAAACTACTCTTTTTTGGTAACTTTTTAAAATTTTCATCAAGAAAATGCTCGAAGTAAACGTCAAACATGCTTCAAGTAATTTCAATTTTTTTCTATTGTTAAACCGTTACTTCGAGCTAGAACGTAGTAATGTTCCCTTTCCCACTAAATAATTTTTAACATCATCAAAAAAAAAAAAAAAATGAGGAATCTTTTAATCAAAAATTCAATATCATCTAGAATTGCCCGAATTAATCGAACTATATATTTTATAAGACATAAATAGGACAAGAAGTTCTCTCGAAATAGACAAAACTGAAAAATTACAATACATTAGGCTTGGGCTCGATCGACACAAAAACTGCTACCTCATGCCTAGGACGATCTAAATCAATACGCCGACCAGTCATGATTTCAGCATTTCTGTCTCTCCTCCTTCACGCGCCATCGTCAAAATGTGAATAGCCAACAACATAAACACTCCATTCGCCTATCGAACGATTTACATAATTAATCAAACAAGCAGATACCTACGGAATTTCCGCACACAAACGCGAAAGGCAATTCGGTCGATTGAAAAACTGTTGAAACATTTTCCAAACTATACCTACAGTTAGTAAAATTATAGCTTATAGTGCATTTCAAAGTCACGACGATGACAGTACTGAGTACGTGGACGGTATCCGAGCCGAATCTTGACATTTTATATTTTTACCTGCGATTTCGAAATTACCTAATCGTAATTATTGTAGGCCGGTTAAATATTTAGCTGGAGATTTTGTTCGCCAAGATGAAGAATCGCTCTGGTTTGGTGGCGTAGGAGAAGTTTATTGTTGGAAACTACACACGTCTGTCAAGGTAACTGACGTCTCAAGAGATGGCACACCGTGCCCGGTACCGGGTACCGGCGACCATGCTGCTTAGCATGTTTATGCACTTTCTATGTATAGCCGAGCAAATGTCAAGTTCGTCGACTACTCATTGTCACCTCGTCAACGATTAAGTACAATAAAGTAAAACATGGCCAGCGCGACGATAATTTAGGCGATATAATGTATCAGACCAGGAAACCACAAGCTGCGGCGGTGCTCGTTTCACGCGATAGAGTAATTTTTTCACCATCTACGATCTACGTATACATGAGCTCGAGAAGAGTAGAAAAAACCGCATACTTCACAGCCTAGTTAATATTTTATATTATCGCCTTTATTAATTTTTTTTCCATCGTTATTTCGGTTGGCTCGCCTCTATAGGTTTATGCGTCATCGATTCCGGTCCAGAATCCAGATCACTAGGCCCTTTTCAGACTTTTGATTTTACTCGCGTAATTCGCACTCATTTTCCTCTAACACGTGTTTCTGCGGGCGGTGCGTATGTACATGCGTACACACGTCAATTGGCTAGTATAGTAAATCGGTCTAGTGCGAGCCCAAGCAGCCGCCGCCGATCAAATACCGTGAAAAGCCCACAGATGAAAAAAATTTTCACCGTGGTTAATTATAGTAGGTAACTGTGTCATTACTGAAACTGTAAAGGCGTGCTATTATTTACATTTTAAATTAGACCGTTTGCCAGATCGCGGTCCGCGTAACAGCTCGAACCTCGAAGGCCACGCTAAAGCGATATTCAACCTTCGTATATTTACGGATTAACGCGCTCCCAGTCGTGTACCTGCCGACACATTCAGCATGGTATGCTACATAGAGCATTGTCCCAGCAGTCCAACACTGACCATTCGAGCCGAGAAAAAAGACGAGACGGATAGACCACAGATTGCTCTTTGGTAGCTGATTTCATTTTAAAAAGGTGCAAAAAATCAGCTGTTAATTAGGCAGTGTCACTTGAGAGAACCTACGGGCTTTTATAAGTATTTGCGTTTTTTAAAATTTTTTTTTATTTTTTTTTTTATCTCCGACGAATGAAAATTTTCAATGAAATTTTGGAGAAGAATAATTTTTAAAATAAATATGATAGTTAAAAAAAAACGAAAAGGGTAAATTCTAATTTTAAGAAAATAAAATGGAGTCAATTTTTGAATTCAAACATTTGTTATCAAAATATTTTTCGTTCAATTTGTTTTTCCTTTTTCTTTTTTTTTTGAGATAATATGTTTTAAATGAAGAAAAAATTCAAAAATTATTTCTATTAATAGAAAAATAAAAATTTTTGAAAGCACAGAAATTTAAAAAAATCAAATAACGTATCAAATTTGAAGGAAAATAAATTGTTGGTATTTTCATGGAAATTTTTCAAAAAGTTGTAAGTAGATGGTATAGCTAAAATTTTCATCTTTCAATAGAAAGGAATAATTTTTGAATTTTTTCTTCATTTAAAATACCTATGTATTCTTCCAAAAAAAAAAAAAAAAAAAAAAAAAAAGCCTTTCAAAAATTGGAAAAAAAAAA